>CABFWB010008545.1:4609-17317 GCA_902151455.1 Timema bartmani
ACCCTAAAAAGTGGTATTTGCAGTGCCGTATGTCTGTTGGTTTTTAACCCCAAAATTAAGAGTAGATTAATAAAAAGAGAAAAAATCTCTTATTCGTCTTTAACCATTTTGATGAAAATTCTTACCTAGGCTTTATTAAAATTATAATTAAATTGGATACTTTCATTTTCCAATGAAAATGACTTCTAGGCTACCTTACAGAAGCGGAAATGTCTATATCTCCCCAACTATTTTAGATACTAAATAACTTATCATTGCAAGATTGTAGTACTATTAAAAATAAAAACCATTTATATGAACTATATTTATATAAAACCAATAGTTTCTGAGATATTGGCAAATATATTAATACAATTTTGTGAGCTTTATTTGTGAAGAGACACTTAAGTTTTATGGTAAGAATTCTCTAATGCCATAGATTAAGAAATGAGTAAGTCACTCAAAAAGTGTATGTTCTCTTTCTTTCAACCTCTTAAGAGAAATGTTTTAACAACAATTATCTATCTTAACATTTTAGATTAAATAGTCAATATTTACCTATTTTATTGGTCAAAATTTATAAATGAGGAATTTAACAGCAATGCATAAACCCTATTAAAATATTGAAATTTTTAAACCAGAAGTCGACATTTTAATACTAAGCGTTAACCCTTGGGGACCCGATATCAATATTTTTGCTTTCTCGCTACCTTACAGGAAGAGCAAGTATTATGATCGTCAAAAATAGTTGGACTCGAGATTTTGATGGATGTCGACGTCTCATGTTACCCCGAACTCTAAAAAGTGATTTTCACAATGCCGTCTGTCTGACTGTCTATCTGTCTGTCAATCTGTACCTCGGGCTAGAGCCTAAAATATTTTACCAATTGGGCTAAAACTTAGTTTATAGGGCCTTCATAAATTTACCCGAGGAATTTTTTGGAATTGTATATCCAACTCTAAAATTAAGTGTAGTTTCCTTAAGGGCGAAAAGAGAAAAATCGATTTTATCAAAATCGGTTTAAATGATTTTGATTAAATTTCATATCTAGGCTTTGATAAATATAACAAACCAAAGGACTACCTTCAACCTCTCTTCAAAATTATTTTAAGGGTTCTGGTGTGATGTGTAAATTATAAATTTTAATTTTATCCCCGTAAGTCTTTAAAATATATTAAATTAATTATCACTGTATACATGTGGATGTATTTATAATAAACATCTTTTACTTGAAATATATTTTATAAAACCAAAAGTTTTCAAGCTATACACAAATATATATATTTAAACTTTGCCAACACTTTAAGGTAAAGTATTACGACCATCAAAAAAATCTAGGTCTAGATGTTGATGGATGTCGAAGTTTCATGAGCCCCCGAACCTTATAAAGTGGTTTTTGCTACGCCGACTGTCTGTGTGTCTGTCTGACCCTAAAATAGCAGTTTACTAGAGGATAAAAATATGAAAATTCCTTGCTCTCAAAATCATCTATAACGATTCTATCATTCTCATTTTAGAATCAATAGTCAATAATTACCTATTTTATTGGTCCAAATTTATAAAAGTGAAATTTAATAGCAATGCGATAATCCTAAGATATTATCCCATAGTAAAATGACGATAATTTTAACCAGAATTCAAAATTTTAATATGAAATTTTGGCCCTTGGGAACTCAATATCGATATTTTCTATGGGTCCAAATATACAAATAAAGAGAATAACACTTTAAAAATTAAATTATAAAATTTAAAACCCCGAATGAAAAATGTTCTACGTTTGTCTAGCGCAATTTGTTCTTGGGTTTGCTAGTGTATATTATATTACGAATTTTAAGTAAGTATCTCAATTTCTAAATAATAAAGCGAGAAAGTTCGTGGAGTTCCGTACCATTTATTTTACTTTCTCGCTATCTTACAGGTAGAGAAAGTAATGTGCTCGTAAAAAAAAAATCAAACGCGAGATTTTGATAAATGTTGACGTTTCAAGACCCCCCGAATCCAAAAAAGTTGTTTTTGAATCTCCGTCGTTATGTTTGTCTATTTGTACCTTGGACTAGAGCCTAAACTATCTATCTATTGGGCTAAAACTTGATATATAGTGTTTTCAATGGCTTGCCCCAAGGGATTTTTGAAATTGGATATCCAACCCTACAACTAAGGGTAGTTTATTGAGGGGCAAAAAATAAATAATTGATTTTTTAGAAATTGGCTCAAACGATTTTGATTAAACTTCATTTGAAAATCTTTATAAATATTTCAAACAAAATGGCTACTCTCAATATTTCCGCCAAATGACTTTATGGGCTCCGGAAAGATGCATAAATTCAAATTTTTTTAAATCATATTTCCGAAACTATTTGAGATATCAAATTACTTATCATTGAAAATATGTAGATCTATTTATAATACAAATCTTTTATAATAAATATAGTTTTATAAAACCAATAGCTTTCAAGCTATGCATATATATTTTAAAATTTTGAACACAAAAGGTTAAGTATTGCGACCGTAAAAAAATCTAACCCGGGATGTTGATGGATATCGACGTCTCATAACCTCCTAAACCCTAAAAAGTAGTTTTTGCAATGCCATCCGTCCGTGTGTCTGATTAAAACACTAACATTAAGAGTAGTTAAATAAAAAGCAAAAAGATAAAAAAAATTGATTTTATGAAAATCAAATCTAACGATTTTGATTAAAATCCATATCTAGGCATTGATTAAGATAGTAAATAAACTGTCTATTTTTATTTTCCCATGAAAATGACTTAAAAGGTATTTTACAGTAACGGAAATTTCCATATCTCCGCAACTATTTAAAATACTAAATAGATTATCACTGCAAAATTGTAGTACTATTAAAAATAACCAAATTTTATATGAAATATATATGTATAAAACCAGTAGTTTCTGAGACATGGTCAACTATACGTAATAATACATTTTTGTGGGCTTTAGTTGTAAAGAGAATCTACTCAAGTTTTAACGCATTAATTGTTTAATGCCATAGAGTAAGAAATAAGTATCTTTCTCAAAAAGTGCGTGTTCTTATTCTTTCAACCTCTTGAACCAAGTCCAGACTAGAACAGAACCAAGAACACGAACATTTCCACAAACGTATTCGTTGTTCGGTTCGCTGTGGCCAAGTGTCCAGACTTAAACAAAAAGGTTCGCAGCGTGTTCCCATAATATTTTTTAAAAATAATTTTGTAAATGGATAAAATAGATACTAAACTAAACAACTGGAGAATAAAAACTCTCGTGTGTATGTTTATTGTGATAAATTAAACAAAAAAATAATTATAGATTTAGGTAGAGATCTTTATAAAATAAATTTAACAAATTGCTTTAAGTATTAACTTTATTTATCTTAATCTCACAAAATTCTCCAATTTGATAAAAAAAAAGTTTCTGTAATTAAAAATTTGGGAAATGTTTTCCCTGCGCTATCCACGAAAATATGGGGCAACTTCCTCTAAATTACACCTACCTCATCCCATAACCCTTGTTGTCCCTAAGTACCCTACTATGTGCGTATTTTGCTTACTGAGTTCAAGAAAATATTTAAATACAAAAAAGTTTTATATACATCTAAATAATAGTTTGTATATAATTTCTTAACTTTTCTTGTACTAATGGTATCTTATTCTCTCTTTTTTTTACTTTCTAAGGGCGGCTAACATACTTTCAATTTTTTACTGCACTCGTTCCCACCCTTGTCCATCACGGCCCCAAACTCCTCCGCGGAAACGGTTTTTTTTATTTTATCATAGTGATATAATCTATAGGATTCCAGATTACCTGGTGTGGCTTATAGAGCTCTATGAGCTTAATTTGCACTTCTTTAGACCATTACATTTTTCTACAATATGCTAAAACAATGAGATAATAATAATACAAATTATTATTATTAATTCACACTTAGCCTACACTAGGAGATACACTTGCCAAAAGATATATGTAGACTTACAAAAATCAAAACACACGTGCAACTCCGCTGCTCTCCAGCCAATGACTGTTTGTTCGGGGAAATGTACGCTTAATAGTTCACAGAGGCGTCAAGATTAGAACAAGACCGAAAACGTACATCCTTTGATGCGATGGGCAAAAACCGACGAATGGTGGATCGGTGCTGAACAGAACAACGAACACATTTTGTTACAATGTTCTGTTCGGAAAACTGTCCAAACTTGTCGCGAACATGTTTGTGTTTTTGTTCAAGTCTGGACGGGGATTAAGGAAAAATGTTTGTACAGCAATGATTTATCTCTATCATTTTAGATTCAATAGTCAATATTTACTTATTTTATTGGTCGAAATTTATAAATGTAGAATTTAATAGCAATGCAATAACCATAAGATGTGCAACCCCTAATAAAATGTTGAAATTTTTAAACTGGAAGTCGACATTTTAATACTAAGTGTTGACCTTTGGGGACCCAATATCAATATTTTTAACGTTTCTTATCTTCCGAATCCAAAATAGATGTTTTCTCAATGCCGTCTCTCTGTCTGTCCATATGTCTGTCAGTCTGTACCTCTGGCTAGAGCCTAAACTATTTTCTGATTATTAATATTATTATTATTATTACTATTAATATTATTATTATTAGCACCGCGTCTTACTAACCGTTCGGGTTATACGCATATTTTACTAATGGGGATAAAACTTGGTTTAAAGGGATTTCATAGGGTTACCCCAAGGAATTTTTGGAATCGGATATCCAACCTTAAAATTAAGGGTAGTTTCCTTAAGGGCGGTAAGAGAAAAAATCGATTCTATCAAAATTGGCTTTAACTATTTTGATTAAATCTAATTTTTAAGCTTTGATCAATATTACAAACAAAATGGCTACCCTAAATTTTTCGTCAAATGACTTTAAGGGTTCCGGTCTGATGCGTAAATTCTAATTTTTAATCTTATCTCCATAAGTCTTTGAGATAAAATACTATTTATCGTTGCATATATGTTAATCTATTTATAGTAAACATCTTTTACTTGAAATATGTTTTGATAAAACCAATATTTTTCAAGCCATACGCAAATATATTAATTTTTTTTAACTTTTCCAACACTTTAAAGTATTACTACCGTCAAAAAAATCTAACCCGAGAGTTTAATAGATGTCAATGTTTCATGACCCCCCAAACCCTAAAAAGTTGTTTTTGCATCGCCGTCTGCCTGTGTGTCTGTGTGTCTGTCAAACCTTAAAATTAACTAAAGGCTGAAATGAGAAAAATAAAAATATCTCAAAATTGGCTATACCGATTTTAAGATTCGTGTCTAGGCATTGATTAAGATTATTACAAAAATTGCTTTTTTACTTTTTCCCATGAAAATGACTTTTAGGGTCCTTAACATAATTAAAAACTTATATATCTCCACAATTTTTTGAGATACCAAATAACTTATTACTCTACAATTTTAGTACTATTAAATATAAAAACTTTTTTTTTAGATATATTATTATAAAACTAATAGTTTATGAGATATTGGCAAATATATTAATACAATTTTGTGAACTTTAGTTGTGAAGAGATACTACTTAGGTTTAGACGCAATAGTTCTCTAATACAAGCTGATGTTGTTTTTCCTTTAACATCTTAGGGGAAAAGTTTGTACAGCACAGGGTAGAATCCAGAATTTTTCTGAGGGGGGAGGGACGCAGCTTCTCCCATTGTGATTGGGCCGGGGAGGGGGTGGGGAACCTCAAGAAATGGTGACATAAAAATACTTCAAAATTTGAGAATAAAATTTAAATAATTTTCAGTGTAACGCTAAACTTGAGAGTAATCCTCTAATGAAGGGTATACTGTATAACACGAAATTTGCTATTCAGATTTTAGAACAATAGAACTTTAGCTCCACTCTATAATATTGATAGTTATTTCTCACTCTAAATCGAAATTCTTCTACAAAGCCATGATTATAAATTATGTATGTGGTATTATTCAAAGATAATGTTTAAAGAATATTATTTAAAAATAAATTATTTTAAAGATCTTTATTTATTATTAATCATTGAAACAGTAATAATAAAAATGATGAAAATAAATCTAAACTAAAATAATGTTTGTTCAACAAGGTGAGAGGGGGGCAACTTAAATTTGGGAAATTTCATTAATGTCCATTTTCACCATTTTTATACTTAATGTGATTGTTTTAAGTATTAATAATAATTACCATATATAAATCATTTGCTTATATTTCCAATAACAATTTAAAAATATGATAACTGGTTTGTGAGATAGTATTATATGACAACAAACTAGTTGTGACTTTAACGGTGATTACATTTGTTTAATTTCTTGAAAGGGGGCAGGCGCCCCACCGCCTCCTGTATCCACCCCTGGAACAGCAATGATCTATCTCTCTCATTTATACTCAATAGTCAATCATTACCTGTTTTATTGGTCAAAATTGATAAAAGAGTAATTTAATAGCAATGCGATAACCATAAAATGCTCATCCCCTTATAAAATGATTAGAATGCTGAAAATTTTAACTGGAAGTCAAAATTTTAATACAAAATGTTGACCCTTGGAGACCCAATATGGATATTTTTTATTGGTTCATATGTACAAATGAAGATTTTAATTCTTTAAAAATAATATTATAAAATTTAAAACCATGAATCCAATTTTTTTTTACGCATGTATAGCACAATTCTTGGTCGGGTTCGCTAGTGCTTATTATATTACGAATTCTGAGTAAATATTTAAATTTTTAAACAATAGAGCGAGAAATTCTGTGCGCGGTTCCATAATATTTATTTAGCCAAAGGAACAACTAGTCCATAAAGATTAATGTACATTTTGCGGAATCAGTGAACTACGGCCCGTATCCAGGGGCGGATCCAGATCATTTTCATGCTGGAGTTCATGATTATAAATAATATAGTTACTTGCAATGTTAGGTTTCAGTTTAAAGCCATTTAATAATTTCTCATACATATTTGATCTTGATTTGATCCTGATCTTAATCTCCAATTTTTTTAAATCAGATAACTTGTTATAAACTATTTAGAGTGGCTCTCCCTCTAAGCAATTATTTGACAAAGGGTTCACTCTATAAGCTATGCCTTAGTTGCCTTAGTTAAATAATAGATTATTTTATAAATTATAAGCCACCATTTAAAGTGGTCATCACCTATATATTTTTGAAATTAGGATGCCCTTCAAAACTAATTATAGTGATCCTCACCTTAGATTTTAGGATAGTTAGATATCTCTAGAGGATAATATTTGAAGTGGTTCTCCAGCGACAAATTTTTTAAAATTGAATTATTTCAAAAACTAGGCTATTTGGGGTGGTCCTCGCCGGAAAACTTTTTAAAATGTCCTGAATATAGAAGCTATTTGGAGTTTTCCTCACCTAGACATTTATGAAATTTGGATAACCTTGGAAGCTATTTAGAGCTTTTCTCCCTTGACATTTTCTGCCAGTTCGATAACTCTAGTCTAGTAGTTATTAAAAGCGGTTTTATATAACAATTTTTGACAATAGAATGCATCTAGAAGTCATATGAAGTTTGATTTAAGGCCATCTTTTAGCTTCATATTTGATAATATCAGAGCATTTAAAATATATCTTGGGGAGGAATTTATTCCAGGGAGGGGTGAATTACTTCCAGGGGGTCAGAGTCCCCCACAGTTCCGTCGCTCCTGTTATCCACACATACTCTATATTTTGTATTCGTGGATAAACTGCTCTCAGTCGAGTATTGGTCTTCTTTAATGTTTGGCAGTCTACCATTTCTATTTGGAGCAATGTTCGTTACTTGCTATGCACGACAAATATTCTTACATGAAAACGAATATTTTTTCCACACTTGAGTGAATCACATAAAACATTTATTAGACGTGGACGAATAACGCACGTGTTCGAAAATTGAATAAACGTAGACAAATAACGTACATGTGTACTCAGCTTAAGAGGTGTCTGCACATAAAAAGACAAAAAATTGTATAATTTATCTGTGTTGTATTTTCTTTCTAAAATTTGAAATTTAATTTGGTTTTTTGTATAATTCATTTTCTAACTTCCATAGGGAGGTAAACTGACCATTTTACCCCCCCCCCCCAACCTCCCGGAATTTGCACTTGCCCGTATTGGATGACAAATGATTGTGGTGAGAGAGTATTTACAGCGTTACAAGCCTGTCAAATGTGCGCCACTCTCAGTGTATTTGGGCCTCCCGCTACTCTTCGACCAAACCTCGTTATTTTATAAACAGATGGTACAGTGCACCGCACTGATTTTATCCCAATTTTATCTTAAAATAGAGCTATACTAAAATTTCATAAGATCTTTGAAATGAAATAACAGATCTATAAATTGTTGTAGAAACACTACACTAAAGATCATAAATGAAATAATATACATTTTTACTTACTTAATCTATGGCATTAGAAACGTGTATAACTGATACAGAAAAATTTAGATAAGAATAACATCTTTGTCCCCCACAAAGTATAAGAGTAAAATTCATTTTCAAAGACCTGAATTGAAAAGTATATATATATAAATTTCTTATATCTCAGAAATTATTGGTTTCATAAAAATTATATTTCAAGTAAAAGATGTAACATTGTTTTGTACTGCCAATATCACAATAATACTACTCGCGCCAAATAAGCCTATACACATAGACTTCCTGCACTATAAATACTATCAAGACTAGCTAGTATTATATTAACTAACACCCCAAATAAACTTATACTCATAGACATCCGGCAAATTTAATTATCACAATCTTACTATATTTAATATATGTGCTGTACTCACACATTGTATCATATGGCCTAGCACAACCTGTTTGCACCAAATCCTAAAAATAAGATAAGCCCTAACAAGCTTGGTGTGATGCAGCAACCACATGATCCAGTAGAGGTGTCCAGAAATGCTCTGATTTGCCATGCTGAGCTACAGGAGGACCACTCATATTCTGTAACTAAAACTGACCACCTGCCTGGTATACATGACTGAACAAACGTAGCTAGAGTCTGCAGCCAATTACCATGCGACTGGTCTTCTTATCTTGTGAACAAGTCAAGTGTAACTTCGAGAAACCGAGAGACTGGCGGACGTGACTAGTGAGACGTAGCCTATCCACCAGCTGCTTGGCGTGAGACGTTATACTAATAATAATAAAAATAATAAGCAACTCCCACCTCCTTAACAATCAACTAGACATACATAACGAGGCAACTCAGAAAATATGGTTGACTATTAGTTTCGACACTTCTACGAGAAGTCCTGTTCAGGACTAGAACATTATCTAGCCAGGATGAATATAAATATATATTTTATTGATTATGTAAACTTTATATTACAACATTTAATTTTATTATCTTGAACACTTAGGTTTATTATGTAGTTGATATCGGTCTGTGAAGGCATATGTAAATTTTTGCTAAAGGTTTAATTTTTGAAAGTAAATTCTGACATGGAACACTTAATATTTCCTATTGCCACTTGGGTGCTAGTATCGTTGTAATTTCATGAAATATTCGGGTAGCCACCTTTTTATCCTTTTCTGGCTTGAAATTTTTTGTTTGAATATTAATTTTTTTGCTCGTGTGGCTACTAGTAATTGTTTAAATTCTTTAATTTGATCATGTTTCTTTTATAGGTTATTTTTGTAGACGTATCTTTTTCGGGGTAAATATTAAAGTAACTTATTGTTGTTGGTTAATAATGTTTTGACTTTAAAATCCACAGATTCATTTAGTGAGAAGTAAGAACTATTCTAAAGTAACTATGCTTTGTTTTCTATTTTAATATTAAATATTAAAAATGTAGGAATTTGGTCGAATTCTTTAAAAGAAATTAGGGTAATAGTTCCACGAATGTTTGAGTTTTAGTCGGAAAGTCAAACCTTTTTGTTAATAATAAATATCTGATTCGAAGTTTAAATTTAAATTTGATCCTAAAATTTAAATTTGTTTGGTCTATATTCACTGTGTTGAATCAGGTGCTTTGTAAATCAGTCATGAAAAGTTCTTTAAATTATTTTTTATGATATTAATCATTTGTTTCATTTTGTTTTGGTCTCTTTTAGACTAATTCAAATAAAATGTTAATATACCTCGAGAGATTGAATTATACTCTTAAAAGTACTGCGCAAGCGCAGACTCGGCCATGGTTTATTTGTTTTCCAAAACACTTCAGTTTGACATGTAAGGTCATGTAATTTGTTGTTTTACCTTTGTTTATGACACTAAATAAATAATTCATATATTTCTTTAACTTGCAAATGTTTCACTTTTTGTTATAGTCATTTCCTTAGATTCCGTCCACACTCTTTTAGTCTATTGTGGCCGTAGTTATAAGTGGAAAAGGCTGGTACAAAATTTTTATCTTTAATAGTACTACAACTTTAAAATGATATGTTATTTCATATCTCAAATAATTGCGGGTAAATGGTAATAATTGGAAAACTTCATATATGTAAAGTAATCTCAGAGTCATTTTCGTTTCTTTTGCTCTTCGGTAAACTACCATTAAATTTGGGGCTGTGTGTATGATTCCAAAAATCCCTAAAGGAACCTTATAAAAACCCCAGATAAAATTTTCTAGCCAAATTGGTAAAATAGTTTCGGCTCTAGTCCGAGGTACAGACGGACGGAATTGTGAAAACCACTTTTTGGTTTCAGGTTCAGGGGGTCTTGAAACGTCAACATTTATCAAAATCTTGAGTTTAATTTTTTAATGATCACAATATTTTATTTCCGAGATGTCAAGAGAAAGTAAAAGGAGCAAGAAAAATCCATCCAAGCAGTTATGAGCTGATACGATGTGATATGGATGCGCCCACCAAATTTAAACAATTAGCAAAATTCTTAGCCATTACTAAACACCTCACAACTAGCATTATTACTTACTTCATTAATCGAGATTTTCCTGCAGGGATCGTGTCAGGTGATTCTTTAAATATATGTAGCCTTGCACCATCCACACAAATTTTTAGGTAGTCTCTCCAGTCATATGTATTATTATCAAAAAAGTATATTTCTTTGTCTTCTGGGGATAAAGATTGGTATAAACTCATACAATTCCGGTTATCAAAATTCCAATTAAATGTAGTAAAGTATTTCATGGAAATCATGTATTTATCAATTTTTCTGTAGATTTTTATCAGCCTGTAAACAAACAATTTTATGAAAGCTATAATATTCTAAACTTTAGCTAAACACAGCTAATAATGAATTACTGAAATAATTTAATCTAACTACAACAATACAAAATTAATCAAACTATACTATTAGTTAGCAGTAGTAATTCAACTAAAAGTAACTAAGTTACTATATCAAATTGTTAACTTGTAATATTATAAATAAAGGTGTATATTATCTATGCAACCGTGAATTAGTATTTTAGCTCACATAGGAGAATTCCCCTTAATGGCAAAGGCAATGTCTAGAAGAGCCCCTGGTATGACGTGAACGAAGATTGCGAACACGCGGTACCAAAACACGCTCCTAAATGGGATGGCCCAAGGAATCCAGATAGCCTGTGCAGAGGGTACCTCGTGAATTCTCTTTATTAGCTCATCTGTATTCTCTTGAAAAGCCAATGTGTTTGATCCGCTCACGTAATTGTAGATGGGGATGCTCTCGTTTGAATATCTGGAATAAGTTACACACAAATGTTGCTTGTTTTAGATAAATTGACCTCTAAAAATTCCCTGGAATAAAACCATAGACAAAATTAGACTTACATTTAATTCTTAAACATAAAATTTTAGAAAACATTAGTGTGCCCTTCAAATAATAAACCATTTTCACATTTAGTTCGAGATTGATTTTAAATATTGAATACGTTCATTAATATTATAATAATCTAAAAAAGGAAAGGTCGGTCTGTCTCATATTATGTTGATTAATGACATCTAAAACACTATACCGAAAATCTCTAATGTGTATACATTAGAAATGAATCAAGGCAATACCGCTGGATGAGGCAAAGAAGAAACTTGGACCTCTGGAAGCGACTGGCCCCGATAAAGTAGAATTTGTTGGTGAAAGTAAGGGGAACTATTATCAATGGCAGGCTTGTGCAGCCCATCGAGTTTGTAGGTGTCAAAGGTTTCCGTTCATGCTAACTAAAGTATCATCCTGTCAGGAAGGAGCTCTTATCTTAATATATGTACTCAGGGAAACTTGAGAATACATAATATGCACTATTTTTAAAACTTCTATACATATTTCTAGCCTTTCACCTAAGACTGCGTGACAACATCCAAGTGTATCTCTGAAAATAAGAAAAATAGTAAACAGAATCTTGTACTCAAATAAACACACTCTTGTTTGCAATATTCTATGATTTATTTTACTTAAATACATTAATCAACTCCGGATTTATTGTACTATGTTGTAATGAACTGTAACGTGCTAATTTCCCGTTAGCACTTACTTACAAAATACTTAATAGATAAATATATATAAATATATATATATATAATTATCACTATAATTGCAATAACAAAAATATTCTAATAATGTGTGGTGGATATAAACTCATGGTCAAATCGTGTTACTGGAAACGCCCAAACTTGGGGAAAGTGCCCCAGCTGACTGATCAAACACTTCCTGGAAGTTCACCACAGGGGCATCTTACATGTGTACTGTGGAAAGACTAGCCCTTCTCCGACTACAAATATTACTCACCCCAGTCAACGGACGTGCTGCAATTTCGTATTAGAACAATGATCACGCCACTAACGA
>CABFWB010008546.1:0-17317 GCA_902151455.1 Timema bartmani
AACTGAGACGCAGTACCTGCAAAATTCACCTCCTTCCACCTCATTCAACAACAGACTCGCAAATTGAATAACCCATGAAAGGCCACAATGACTGCTCCACAGAAAATCTAATATAACAGTTACAATGCAACTACTGCATTGTTGAATACAATAGACTCAACACAGGAACACTGACAACAAATGAATGGTCAATTTTTTGACACCAACCACAATGACCCTGACAAACCAGTAGCACTTCATGCCCAAACGTATAAAGCAGATTTTGACTCATGCTTAGTACTAGGGCTATACGAGCTGTCACCAATAATTTAAATGCTTTCCAGCTTTGTAAGTGGGAACTTGCTCACCACATATTAACAAATCCAGGCACACCCTTGGTCTTGATCTTAGATAACCTTCTCTCCTTTTCTTCCAAGCACACCTACTCACACCAGTCAGTCATTTCTATATAAACAATAATAAATTATAGCTTATTATTGAATAATTCAATACAATCTAAATACAGCATTCTCTCCATCTACCAAGAGTCAAGCAAGACAAGTTTGAACAGCCCGCTAAAGAATTCTACCTCTAGCCATGCTGTCATAGTCCAGTCTTCTCAAGAAGAGGACTGATGTTTGTGTTTTGTTGTGTTTTAATTGTAAACTTTGAGGCTACAATTTTATGGTAAGTGTGTAGGCCTTGCTTGCCCTTCTACCTTTCTTTTCAATGTTTAATTAAAAATAGTCGGTTGGTGCCATTTCTCTTTGTTTACTTTGTATAAACGATTCAATATGATCAAGTTCACTTCGAATTAATTCCATGGTACCAATGTATTATAAAGAGTTAATTATGCAAAAGTCTTCATCTGAACATAAAGCAATGAAATTATTTTCTGACTCCAGATTTTCATGTTTGAAAATAGGATGCACTCCAGTGGCGGTCTTTAGAGAAGAGTCATCTACGCAGACATCCATTTGTCTGAGAGAGTGAAGTGTTGGTTTTGTTCTATGTGCAATATAAATTTGTAATACAAATGGGTTTGTCAGTATTACGAAGTTTAATTTCAATAAAATATTGATTTCAAATGGTTTGTATCCGGTATTTTATGTTTGATTTGCCTGGTTCAAATAAGTTTGGTCAATCGATGCTCTACTTTACTTTATTTTCTAAAAATAACGTTCATAAAAATACACTTTGTAAAATTAGGTCTATTCATAAGAATAAACCCTTAAAAAAAAATCTAACCCTTTGATTAATCTTTACCGTTTATTTCTTAACTAGTAATGGAACATCTTGCCCAGTCAATAGGTAGTGTTTGCTTACAAAAAAATTGAGTTTTGATATTTGAAAGGTTTACGCAGCTCCAGGTCCAAGATCATTTCCTAAATTTTTGACGGCACCGTATTGAAAAAAAATCTTGTCCAAAACGGGGTTTTGTTTTTTGCAATAGCTCCTTTCTGGTTGGTCCTACTTATGATTAAGATAACAATCATTAATATCATAGAAGAGAAACCTTCCTTCAAAAAATTTGGACTAAAACTTTTTTTTTGTTGGTTATATAGTTTCCAATCTTCAGCAGTAGTAAGTAGAGAGCATTCAGTGAATTTTCAGTAACACTTGTTTCTACCAGAATTTTTTTATGATTATAGATTAATAATTGCATATTAACTCTTAACAACACAAACAAACTGTTAAACAACTTATTTCCAAACCACCACTCAGTAGATTTAATGGCACCTTTGTAGGCATAACCCACAGCTTCAATCCATCTCAAAATCCTCTCTGTTTTGATGGTCCAGGTTGGCTGCTTATGTCAATATCCCGTGATTCAAGGTCTTTTCTTCACACAAGGGTAATTAATGTCTCGCCAATGCTTTCTGGTTTTTCTTCTTAGCTGTCTTCAGCCAGTTAAAATCTGTTAAACTTTTTGCATTTTTGCCCTTCGCAATAACCCCATATAACAGATTACTATAGGCCCGCCTTTTTTCTATAACAAGCCTCACTACAACATTTCCATGATATAAATACGAGCAAAGTCTGAGGAACAGAATTCTGTGTTTCTGACTGGACTTCATTCTTGCTCCTTTGCCAGCCTCACTCCTGTGGAATTTTATGAATTCCCCAATTTGAGATGATGTTATGAACTTCCATGTAAAATGGTTCATCGAAAACTTTAAAAAAAGTGTTGATTCAAGACCTTACATTTCTTGGAAGCAAAAATAAGATATGTTAAGACAGTGTCATAGCAGGGTGTCTACTAAGTTGGAGAAACAAAAATTAGTGACTTTTTGACCAAAAAATTCCTTTGGTAAGCTGTCTAACAGTATATAATGCACTCACATGCAACATTAAACTTGAGCTAGATGGCAAAGGTTGACCTTGTCCTTGGTACCACGGTAAAAACAATCAGGCAACTTGCGGCTAACACATGGCCTCACGGGTAGTGGGTGGCGCGATTTTTGACGCGTTCACGTTGTTACGATGCACAGTAAATTCAAATAAAAATATTTTCGTGACTTTATGAACAAAATATTGAAAATGTGTAGCTTTTCGGCGACTATCGTGATCCTTTTTGCAGTTAGTGACTTCCATGAGTGTGTAGACCTAGTAGACACCCTGCATAGTGGATGGGCGGAGCATGTTAAGTAAGTTTTGTCAACGGCTGCCTGTTTCGTAAAACTCATTCCACCCAGGTAGAGACAGGGAGTTATGCATTTAGCCAAAGAAAATCAAAAGCTAATGGCAATATTTCATTAGAAAGAGGATGGATACGCTCAATATCTGCAAGTACCGGTTTACAAGCCCGAGTTTTTTTTTAAAGACATTTAATCAGGAACAATTTCATACTCACCAACTTTTGCTGAAGGCAATCTAGAAAGAAATAAAATTTTATGCTGGAAAAATATCAGTGCAGGGAGTCACACAATTGATACCACCCATACCATTAAAAATAGTGGAACCATTAAGTGTATTGATACTATATCAGCATTGTAAAATGTGACCAGAGAAAATTCATCCGGCTCGATTTCAAGTCATGGACGCATAATAAAGTATATTTAAAACAGTCCCATCTCCCTGTATGATGATGATAATCTCAAGATTATGGCACGCGGCAAAGCAGTGCATTCACCCCTTCCCCTGTACAGGAGGCCCTGCTTGGTTTATAAAATATCAGGAGGGGAAAAAATACATAACTCTCAACTGTGGTATTGACGTCTTGCATAAAATTATTCGAAGAGGGATATTTTTCTGCATTGTGGACTAACAATTGTGTGTTGTCTCCATGATGAAGCTGTAGTCCAAGCATGTCCCAGTCTTTCTTCACGTTGTACCAGGCATCCATGAGTATTTTGTATCCTTCATTCCACAAGCAGATAATTGGCAGTTTATTCACTTTTCCGACAAGAAAAATATTGTCGCCATACTTATGTAACAAGTGGGGTTTGACTGTTCGGATATCCGGGCAATAGTCTCCTTTAATTTGATTTATTAAATAGTCGAGAGAAAATTGATATTCAACATAATTCTCGTTGAATTAAGAATAAATCGATTCTATCACTTCATCCACGTTGCTAGCCAATCGCAGCCCTCCCTTTAGTTCAGTTGATGGTAAAAATTTACTGTTTTTTTCATGCATGTATTATCATAATTCACATCCAGGGTGATTAAATTCGAAACATGTTGTATAAGGTCAACTATCATTCAAATTTATTCATTGTTGAGGTAGCTTTACTACTTTCAAGACTGTGTTTTTGACAGATAGATTTCGCACTTCATTGACTATTTCATAGAGCCAAACAAGGTTTATTCTTTTCATTCTTTCAAATTCTTTAGTTATTTCTGCACTGCGTACAAAGCAATGTTTTTTTTAAACAAAACATTGATGTAGGCTATCATAGCAATGTCAACGGCAAGGACTTTGGAACCACAATAAATAGTAGGTGCAATACCTCTTTTGGCAGCCACTGTGCATGATCAGTTTGTTCAAGTTTGTCAAGAATCGTTAATTTTTTATTTTGATGGTGGATGCTCGAAGCAAAGGGTCTCTTTGGAAGCATCCATAGTGAAATGTACTACACTCCTATGGCTAGACACAGACACACTGAACAGTATATTCTCCATTTAAATAGAGGCCGAGGAGTGTAAAGGTCAGAAGTTAATATGGTCGAGGGGGGAGAATATTTTGAGACCCTTCAACCGTTAGGAATGGTCCCGACTACCCGAGCCAAAACTCACCAATGTCCCTAAAGATCAACTAAGTCTCATGGTAGTGTTGAAACAAACAAGTGTATAATAGTTGGTAATAGATAATATGCAATTATTAATTGATAATCTTAAAATCTGGTAGAAACAAGAGTTTTCAAAAACTAGCAGAATGTTCTCTGCTTTGTGCCACTGAAACACTTGGATCAAAATAAAAGAGATTAAGAAAACAGAAGCTGGGTGGTTTTTTATGATCAATTTTAATTTAATTTTCCACATGTTACTAAGACCCAGCGTCTTATAATGATATTGATAAAAGCTATCTTGATCTTAGGACTTTGTCTCTTATGACCGACCAGAAAAGAGATAATACGAAAAAAGTAATTTTGGCCGCCATTTTTTCTTCAAGAAGGTGTTGCGAGCCAAGGTAAAAAAACTCTGAAAATCATTTTTACCCGGATCTACGTGAGCCTTTCAAATATCAAACCCCCAAGATTTTTGAGTGCGAATTGCCTTTTTTTTGTCTATTGATTAGGTTATCTCTCTTATCACATTTAGTTTTGCAAAATCAAACTTAAGCTCTTTTAATTGAAATGAAAGTACTTTGTTTTGGTAAAAACAAGTTATCAGTACAAGCTCATATTCAACCTGCATTAACCCTTTCACTGTCATGTATATTTTGCATACACAAGCCCACTCTGTCGGGTTTTTTTTAACTGAAAAAAGCAATTTTTGGAAAAACGGTTGTATTATCAAATATTTTAAGCAAAATGTAATTAAAATTATGTAAAAAACATCCCTCATCCAAAAAATAATTTTCTGAGTCACTGTCCACTATGAATCCTTCAATTTCGTCATCCCGCAATGTTGTTTGATTTCCTCACCACGCCATCTTGACTGTAGTGAGTGAGCTCAAGAAAGTTGATATTTCACTCGTAAATATAAACTAAAAATTATAGATGAACCTTGGAACCAGTGTAGTATTTTTTCTTTACAACATCTTTGCACTTTAGCGCGCGCAATTCAATTAGCTCTAAGGCTCCACGTATATGTACGGGTATTGACAAAGTGAGCCCTGCACAAAAACGTATATTTACGGGTTTGACAACACCGGGATGTTGTCACACAACGTATATTTACGGGTTTGACAGTGAAAAGGTTAAAGTGGGCATACAATCTAAATGATGACTTACAAGTCTTAGGCCAAGTCAATGTGGGCACATTTTCTTTAAAATCTTACCTTCATCTTTACTCCATTAGATAGATATGTACATAGAGACCATCTCTATAAATGAGGTGAATGAAGTTGGTTTAAAGGAGGAAGCAAAGTTGTTTTCAAAAATAATAATAAAATGGTTTCTTTAATTGTTAAATATTTATTGCTTCGAATATTATTACCCATTGATTTATTGACATTTAATTACACTGATGAGTTAGGTTAATTTTCTTGATGGGGGTGATGAGGAAATTAACATTTAAAGGAAATGTACCTGCATTTATGTGGAGGGAGGGCGGAAAACTATTTACAAAATCTGCATTCAGTACACATGGTTGGGAATCGAACTTATTATATCCCCCACTTAGGCAAATCATCAATTGGTAGTGTGTTCACAGGTGTGGGTTGTAATTTTAAGTAATATTTAAATAATAGAATTACAAAATTGCATTTATAAACTTGAAATATTCTTTCCGTTCATTTTTAAATAACCCTTTCCTCACAAATTTACCTATACAAATCTGTAGCCTATGTTGTGGAGCCATATAAAACAAATCTCGAAAATAGAGGTTACTCACGCTGCATTTGGGCAGTTCTCTAAAACATTACACTTTGTTTAACCAGCGAGCCACACATCTAAAACATTACACTCCTTTTGAATGATAATATATAAAAATGTCCATTGTTATATTCAATTAAGTTAACAGTCATGATTCTATTTAGGTTGTTGCAATTTATATTTACTTAGTTTGGGTGGTAATGTGAAAGTTTAATTTTATTCCAGATTTTTAGCTCTGTTATAGTAAATATTTGGTTTTAAATATTTTTTTTTACAAGCAATCAAAACACATTTATTCATTTTGACAATTTGCAAACAACTTATCATTTATAATATATTTTTGCATGCGATCAAAACAAGTATTTAAGCTTTTAAGCTTCCATATCTGGAAGAGGCCAAGCAGTCCGCTCCCCCCTCCCCTATTTATTAATATTGAATCAAAAATCAAATAAGTTCCTTTTCATTCACTAATCAGAGATAGTGGTGTAAGGTGCAGAAATAAAGTGGGAGGACCCAACCATGCAGACATTTCAAAAAGCATGACTCGGATACAGAGATGTCAGAACAGATAATACTAGATTATTTAACAAATTCCAAAATATGAAAATAATGGCCTTAATTTAATACTACCATTCATCTTTTAAAGTAAGAAATTTTAATATTATTTACTTGAGATGGGGTCCAATCAACTATTCTAATTATGTGAATATCGAATCCTAATCTCCAATTTACCTTCAAATCTGAACCGGGATCTTGGAAAAAATTATTACCATAAGAGGAAATATGAATAGAATAAGAGAAAGTACAAATAGAAACTAAATACTAACATTATTTCTTATACTACATTCATACGTTCAGTTTTGTACTAAATTACTGGTCTGGGGCCTGGTTGTCAAGTTCATCCTATAATTATAACAAGTTCTGAACCATCAATATGCAGTACTAGTGTTCTAAAACAAATTTCGGGTGGGTGGTGATAAAAATAATTTGAGTCTCGAATCTCAAATATCCCTAAGGATTTGAGGGCCCATCCCTATTGTTTACATACAAAAGATTGAGTGTGTGTGTGTGTGTGTGTGTGCTGCATATATTAAGTTTGTTTCCTCTACTCACTGAGCATGTATACTACATGTCAGAAGCAGATTACAGCTAGGGTATGAGTGAGAGGGTATGGGTACCTAACTAACTATCTCAACCCTTTCTCCAAGACATATTTCAGGTCCAAAAGTATCATTTAGACCTTTTCCACTAGCAACAAGATCACACAAGCATATAGACAGTTTAGTTATTACATATTTTTCTAGTAGCTTGTTTCAACAAAGTGAGCTTAGAAATACCCAATATTTCACTTGATATAAAGTACACTGCACTTTTTAACTAAATGACACAACTTGTAAATTAGCTCAACTCTAATATAGTGGACACCACTCAAGCCTTTTACCCCTTACCGCTTTTTTTTTTAGCATCATGTCTTACAACATGTTCAGCTTCTACAAACATGTACTAATTATGCTGATGTGCTAGAGATTAGGAAAGTTGAATTTATGTGATGTGTACCCGAAATTGCATGGAAGGAGAGTAGGAAACCATTTAGGGAGAAAAAAACTGTTCACCCAACTGGGATTTGAACCCTGATTTTACATTAATTGGCAGGCGAAACTATTGGGAATGACGTCTTGAGCCTGGTAAATACTTGAAAATATCAATCACAAACTTTGCTAAGAAACTGTTTTGTTATGTTTCCAAAATGTTTCCTGTTATTTACAAACATAGGGAAACAGTTTGCAAACTTATTCAAACAAAATAATTAAATAACAAAACATTATTTCCTGTTCATTTTTTAAAATTTCAAATAATCCCCTTTCTTTCTATGAAACTGTAAACAACATGCCTTAATTTATTTATAACTTAATTAGCATTAACTGAGAACTTTTCATCCATTTTATACAAAACATCTAATTTTTTCAAGAAATTGTTTTAGTCTTTATATGTTATATAGATAGGCCTATCACAAAAGTGTATTGGTATAAAATATCTCTAAGTCCAAGAGTTTTTTTTCAGCTGTTCAAGACATGACAAACTAAAACGAAATGTAAAAATTCGGAACTGATGTGCTCTGTGCGAACAGCAGGATCAAACTGACCCAGGTTGACAATGTTTGCAAACACACTGTTTCATATAGCCTATCTGAAATGGATGACAAGAAACACGAAAACCTTTTTGCAAACACACTGTTTCATATAGCCTATCTGAAATGGATGACAAGAAACACGAAAACCTTTTTCCAAACAGTATGCAAACATTTCGCAGACTGTTTTCCAAAACACAATAATAAACATGCCAGAAACAAAAGCAACATTATTTGACTATGTATGCGAACAAAGATTCCAAAGAATGTTTCAAAGTGCATACCAGGCTTTATACCATTCGACCACAGAAAATTAATCATCGAAGAGGAAAGCCTCAATTTATCTAATACTTTTGCACATGAGCCATGAATCTAATTAAAGGACCTTAGTTCAATGTACAGACATTACTTAATAAAATAAGGTGTGATTTGACTAAAATATCCCACTTATTGAAATAAGAAATATATCTTTCTGATGCCACATTAAAAACAAAAACTAATTTACCTTTATCTTTGGATTAGTAGGAAGCAAGGGCTGACTTTTCTGAATGACATTTGCTTTGCTGATTTGAAGAGCATTCCTCGGTCTCAGTTTATCCAGTTGGACATTTGTCCGCAGCGGGATTCGAGACACTTTTCCTATGGTTAAAAAAAATCAGCTTTAATTGGAGGAAAAAAGTTGCATTTGTATGAAGTCAGAGTAAAAGAGTGTAATCCATGCTAGTGTTATCCACGATACCCCAACCAAATTAATAATAATAATAATAATAATAATAATAATAATGATCATAATTTTTGTTTAATGTTATTACTGTAGAATATATATATATAGGGTCACTTATGCAACAGAAACATGGACATTGAATGTAAGAGAGACTATGAAAGTGGAGGCCATGGGAGTGAAGTTTGTGAGGAGCATGTTAGCTGTCACGATGAGAAACAACATTAGGAATGAAGTTATCCTGGAAAGAGTGGGGAGGGGGGGTACAGGGAGAACGTGAGATAGTAGAGGAAGCAAGACTGAGATGGTATAGGCATGTAATTAGGGTGGATAGGGAGAGGATGCCAAAGAAAATGTTGGAAATGTATATAGGAAATAGACCACAAGTGAGGTCAAGGAAGATTGGAGGAGTAGATAACAGAAAGTGTTCAAGTGAGAGGAGAATAATGGCAGAAATTGCGGAAGATTGGTGGAAGGTTAGAAGAAGGTGGAGGCATTTTACTAAAATAACCCGAACACAGGCTGGAAACAGTTAAAGATGATATATAAAAATGTTGATTTATCCCCAATTCTACTTTTATTTTGGTTAATGTGTTCAATTGTTATCATTAGACATATCCACCGCAGACAGACAAATGCAAATAGGTGGATTTAAAACTGAAAACTCGCTTCCCTAGTTCAATAAATCAAATCACATGATTATTTTTTATTTGTTTTTACACTCTGACAATACTTACTAGATTGCCTATACAGGCAGCCTATTATATGAGCGCACAAGCAAAAATGTTCCTTCAACTTATATTTTCCTGTCACCTAAGCAAGTGTGGAGCCCTGTGGCTACACTGTTAGCACACACACCTCTAAGAGCGGCCCTGCAAGCAAATGCCTTTAAATTCTTCTTCTGTAAGGCCATATGATGTTTCATTCATTTGCTTTTGTATGATTGTTTTGGATTTTTCTGTTTATCAAGTGATAATATCAACCTGTCGTTGAGTAAACTCGTTAGCCCCATATTGTCAAATTTAATATTAAAATTATATACTGCAATTATTTAACAAAGTAAAATACACTGAGAATATTGTAAAGTTCAAATTAATTAATCAAGATCAATAAATAATTTGTCTAAAAATTGTCATATGATTCAATGAACAAGTGAAACAAATAAAAAACAATGTGTGATGATGTGCAAAATATTTTACAACCGACCAAAGTATCCTTCCGCGCCAACAAGAAGAGATGGATTACAGAAACCGTAGATGGCGCTAGCTACCGGACAGGTCTTGCAGAGAAATCATACATTTGGAAGTATCACTTTTCTCGAGAATGAGTGAAATTTTAAAGTTAATATTTTCAACACCCCTTCTAAGAAAATTTACCGATGTTTATTAATTGTTACATTTTCTTATTTTTTGTTATGAAACCGGCAGTTTTCTATTGAAAAATGTCAATTTTATCAATATTTGATCACTGTTAAATAAAAAAGTAGGATAGTTTATATTTTAAGTTGAATCAAAACATGAATAAATTGCTCCCATATTTGCCTACTTTGACGCATGCTTCACATTCATGAAGATTATCCTCAACCTGTAAAAGATTCCACGCATCAAACAACCTTTCTTTAAAAGCATTTTATATTAAGGCTGTGGAAATTGTTATGTGTATTATTCTTAGCATTGTGATTATTTCATTAGAATAAAACTGTGAAAATGTTTAAGCATTTGCCCATTTATTGGGAGATTATGAAGCACATGATCGAGTTTCTATTTTAAGGTATTAGTTGAGTATTATATTTAGGTGGTACAAGAAAGGCGTTTGTTCCTTTTATATGTTTCAATCCACCTTTCCTGTACCTTCTTCCAAATATAATAAAATTATCTCAAAGCGAAAAGAGGTTCTCCTAATAGATCTATATTATATGTATGGAGATCCAATGTCCATATCTTGTGTTTATCCATTTGCATGTTCTTATCTTAATGTACAATTTACATCTAAATGTATGACGTACAAATTTCCCTTTTCTCCATTTTGTTATTTGGTTTCCTCTAATAGAAAGTTGCGTTCCACGTTTCACACTCCCTCCTGCGAGTTCCGAGAGAATGAAACCTAGGTTGGGGAATTGAGCTGTAACGATTGATTTTCTTTAAGAGGCAGCCATTATATCATTGTCCAATGGCAGCAGTGTAGTGTTAACTGTGTTGTTCTATTCATTGTAAAAGCCATATTGTGTTTGTTCCTTTTAATATGTTTCTATCTACTTTCTTCCAAATATAATACAATTACCCACCTCCTAAAGTGAAAAGAGGCTTTCCTTATAGAGATATATTAGACATATTTAGTATGTAATTATATTAGTTTATTACTAGGTTTAACCAATTTTCAATTTAGGTTACTAAAAGTCAGTTACGTTTTTACGTAAAAGCTGGCTAAAAATATTTTCAATAAAAAAATTTAAATCAAAAGTGACTCACATCACTATTTCAAACTTACCCTTTTACAACTAAATAATAAATTACATGATTACACTCAAACAACAGAAATATCTAAATATGGGTTGTGAATTCTTCATTTATTTAAAGTGACACTGGGATCAATTTAACAGTTTTTTTAAAAAAAACATTAAAATCATAATTTTCCAATTTTGTTATATTTAAAAAAATGGGAAAGCTTGTTTTATTTGTCTCAATTCTACGGTTTTCTAAAGCATAATATAGAGGGTCACCCCACGAAAAAGCATCTGGTTTGAACTATGTTACCAACCTAAGTTAATTGTTGTTACCCCTGGTATGAGAAACTTTTAAGTGAACGGTACAATGGAAGTTTTAAGAGAAAACTATTTTTCTCTCAATATTATTAATTCTAATTTTGTTGAAACACCATATCCGACTTGTCCGACCAAGTACAAAACTACCAGAGTTTTTAGCTAGCTGAAGTTAGAGTTCGTAGCAACAAATCCATAAAAATTTGAGCAGTATTAAGAAAAAATATTTTTCAGCAAAACTTACCAAGTGCAGAGCTTTTTGGTAATGGAATCTTGCTCTGCGTAGTTAGACCTCTTGCTGGTTTACTGTTTAGATTTGCTGAAAAACAAACAAATGATAATTATTGTCAAATTATTAATTTTGTTTTGTTAATTGTCTGAGTACTTAAAATTTGAGCCTAAGCCTTTAATAAAGGTCCAGGATGTTACTCAAAAGCTTTTTAGTCTCAGCAAATTTGGGCTTGGGGCTGTGATGTGTGGGGCAATGAATGACTGATTGCTGGCTCTATATTTGTCCAGCTTTTTTTTTTGTTAAGTGTGAAGCTAACACATTCTTTTCATTGCATGAATATTAATGGTATTGAAATTTCCAAGATGTTATATTTTCTTTTAAATAAGAGTTTTACTCTTTATTATTATTATTAGCACCGCGTCTTACTACCCATTCGGGTTGTACGCACTTACGCTAATGTGCAATGGTAGGTGTGATTGTGAGATGAGATGGAGGACCTACAGTTTAGCGTGGAATCCGAACCACGATTGAGACCTGGCATTCCTCACATTCACAAGTTGTGATTGATACACATCTTGTCAGAGGTGAAGGAAGGGTTTGACAATCAGATAAAATCTGTACCAGGACTGAGGATTGAACCCCGGACCCTCAGCACAGAAGTCTGACACTTTACCCCTAGACCACCAGGTCACCTTTTTACTCTTTATTCAAAACTTCTTTCTATTTCAATAATCATTTGATTTAGATAAGTTTTTTTAAGTTTGTCTTTATTGAATTATAGTTTGGCTCAATTTAATAGCCAGGAGATTTCCTTGACAAGAAATCAAAAAACGTGAATTCGGATACCCCTAAATTTTGTCCCGTTCAACGGAATGATTTAAAGGTGGGAATGCTGATATTTCAATTAAATAGACTAGGCTTACTATTACGTTTTAAACATTGTTCACTTAGTACATCAGGTGAAATCTCGAAAATGACGAGCCTACAAAACTTTTGATCTCGATCTTGAGCTTAAGTGACGAGCTCAGCTCGAAGCTCGGAATATGAGTACTCGTAGAGCCCCAGTTTATTCCAGTAAAAACTCTTGCTGTATACATTTTTAACAAAATTAAGCTTGTTTAAAAAAAAATTCTTTCTAATGTCCAAAAATCAGTTATTTGTAAACAGCCCTCTAATCTCTAAATATATTATTTATCATAAAAAATAACTCTAAGATATTTATTTAGAACTAGATCTTAAGGACCATTTATAAAAATTAAAAAAAAAATTTTTTTTTAAATAAAATACCTATAATTTTTTTATACCAAAACAATAAAAATTAAGTGTTATTTGTCAGATCAAACATTTCCTAGAAATTCATTCTAAGCAAAATTGTTTTGAGCAAATTTTTAAAATTTTACTTAAAAAATCACTCATCAGCAAACTACCCTTAATTTGAGGAATATGTTCAAGATCGTAAAAAGTCCTGTCTGAACAAAATTCATCAAACAAATTCAGATCCATACCAAGGGACAGACAAAATTTCACTTTTTATTGGTCAGGGGCAAGTTTTGCCATATAAATGAGCCATTATTGAGGCCGAGGCTTCATAACTTAACTTTATCAATGGTAGTTTAAAAATGTTAGAAAAAGTTCTAGTATACCAAACATAATATATATTTTAAGGTTGGGATATGTTGCCCTTTGAACAAATAAGAACAAGATTGTTTATCAATAATATACTTATTATCTTGATCAAATATTAACTATAAAAGAAATATATATACAGCACACACTGGGTTGATCAATAAACTTGATTTGGCAAAATAACTGTTGGCCTCAAAAATTACTTTAACACCTTTTGCGCTTCCTTCTCAACTTAAAACTGTATTAAGAACATAAATTAAACTCACATTCATCAGATAGATTATAGCGGCCATTCTGGGAATGCTCTGACAACACAGTGTTCACGGGCTTTTTTTTAATCAAAGGCTTAATTAAATAATCAATAGCTTTATTAGCCTTCGTTGAGAAATCCAAGGGCTCATTGAAATCAAGAATTGTATTATTTATACTAATTAGATTATTTCCCTTTTGTTTAAAATAATCTTTTGAGTTTTCCAAACGATGAGCCAAGCTTGATGAACTAGTTGAGGTTGTATTTTCTAACAACTTTCCAGACAATTCATGCGCCACGAAAGTTTTGCACATTTCCCCGGTTGCTTGAACAATTGAATCAACTGATGAAGTAGATGGTAAATTTCGGAAAGAAACACATTCTATAGCTTCCAACGAGGGTTCATCACTAGTCATCGGCTCACTTTCCTGTAAAGTTGTTTTGATAAATGTTACTTCACATGGGTTTTCACCGAGATCATGATTGTTTTCAGTAACAATAAATGTCAAATCAAGTTCATCTTCGACAGTTAAAGTTTTGTCAACATTTTCAACATTTTCACCATCTTGAGAGTCTGAGGAAAAAAAAGATATTTATATTTTCATATAAAAGCCTTTATTATAATGTTCATGTTTACCAGTAATTTACACAACTGTAATGGTAACAATAAAATATTATCAAAGGAGCTTAAATTGTGTTTTTAAAAATAATAAAAAACATAAGCATGTTAATTAAAAAAAAAAGCCTGCTCTTAACTTTTTGGAATTTTTAACTATTGTTAAATGCTCTTATTTGGCTTTTACAAGGAAAAGAACATGGCACACACTTTACATTGCTGCCACTGGACAAATAGGTAATGGCTGCCTTGGCAAAGAAAATTGATAATTAACACCCCTCCAGTTAGGTTTCATTCAATCAGAACTTATCAGGAGTGAGTGTGAGACTGCGCGCAACCCAACTTCCTTAAAGAAGGTGGGGGGGGGAGTAAATTACACTTCACTTTATGAGGTTTTCCTTAAAGATATATATTTATAATTCACATCTAGTATCTATCCATTTCCTGTATTTGTCCTTTATATTATTCCTTATTCCATGTATTATTCTTTATTCCAGAAGAGGTTTCCCTTATGGAGATTGTATGTTAATATAATACAAACTATGTCAATTTCTTGCGTTTGTCCTATGATACTCCTTTTATATGCTCTTATCTAAGCATCCTATCATTATTTACAAATTTTCTTTTTCTCCTGTTAGTGTTTTGATTGTTTCCTCTTTTAGGAAGTTTGAGTTGAGCGGTTCACACTCTTTCCTGATTAGTTCCTATAGAGTGAAACCCAGTTCAGGGGATTGGGCAGTACCAATAGATTTTCTTTAAGGGAAAACAATTACCTCTTTGTCCAATGGGAGCAATGCAAAGTGTGGACTGTGGTGTTCTTTTAATTGCAAAAGCCATTTGTGTTAGTTCCTTTTCTATATTTCTATCCACCTTTCCTGTACCTTATCCCAAATATAATAATAAAGTGAAAAAAGGTTTTACTTATTGAGATATTTTATATATTGACATCTCAAGTATATAAGATAAGCAATTAAAGATATAAGACAACTATAAGCGGTATGTATTTATCAGTGGGATCAATTTATTATTTAGATAGAGGTACCACAACCTGGTTAAATTTTTGCACTAAACATATTCAATATTATTAAAATGAAATTTGTGAAATTACAGTAGTATTTTTGGTTATTAATCTTGTTACTTTCACTTACCAGATACTGAAGATGCCACATCTGAATATGGCCATAAAGACTTTGACTGAGAAGATTTGACATATTTCCCTAAAAAATAAATGTAATAATCACTACACATTTATTGCATGTACACTGTATAATATTTTTATATATTTGTTCATTAAATAAAATTGGCAAATTAAAAAAATTCTTAAACACCAATATAAGTCACGTTTTATAGATTAATTGTAGTTCATTATGTAGGAACAGAAAGCCCTCAACAAATAGCAAACACACTTGAGTTGTGGTTATCTGGGCCGGTTCTAGGTGTTAACAAGTGCATCCGTTTATATCCACTAGTAATCAATGAAAAAAATAAATCAATCACAAACACCTTAAGTGTTACATTGGAGACAGCAAAATACAAATGCTGTGCATGAAGTTGGCATATAATAGAGTACTACTGCAGTTGCATTTGCTTGCTGGTGTAGAGAGCAACACAGTTTTGATTTTGATGATAAAAAACTATATCAACGGAGGTGTGCATGAAGTGTAGCTACAAGAGTCAAACTTATACTGGAAATCACTTACACTTGGATTCTGTATTATACGGCCTGGAATGCCACCACTTTAGGCCAGTTTATCGCGATTAGTGTATTTGTTAGATATGAACTGAAATAGCTACCTACACCGATAATCATGCAACCTAAGGACTAAAGCTCACAAAAAATATGATTATCAAGGTTTGAATCTCGACTGGATTAGCTGGAATGAGTTCCCCACAAATAGTTTTATCATCTCCTCACCATTCTAATGTACTTCATTTTAACTCCTGTGCTAGTTCCTATTTCATAGGAAAAGTATAAAAAACAACAAGAAGACAACTCTGAAAAACCTTTTCCTATATTATTAAAGTCTAATGAAAGAGGTGGAGAAGGATGTCAACCTGACATAATAGTTAGGTTAGGCCTTGATGGAAACAATTAACTTCTCTCTCGTGCCTATAACCTGAACAGGTAGTAAGACGCGGTGCTAATAATAAACTTCTCTTCATACATCCATCTTATCTCACTTTCACATCTTGGGAAGATTGATTCACCGATTTGTGAAAGACAAAGTTGCTTTAATATCAATGGGTATATTTGTTTAAGGGGGGGAAAGAAGAAACCAAACCTTAAATATAGGTACATTTTTCTAATACCGTATGCTTAATTTAATCAACTGGTTATGTCAATTGAATAGCCACCTAGAACGAGGTTGTAACCCTCATTTTTTTCCAAGTTGACTTTTTCATGGAACAAGGTTGTAAAATGTAAGCTGCACACAACTGGGATATTGGAACTTATTCAGGTGGTATTTTTTATTAGTGTTAGGTTGGCTACAAGTTTTCTCTGAGCAGAACAAGGTTATATCAGTAAATAAGATGGTGGATGCATCAAGTTTATCTCACTAAATGTGCTCAACACCATATACATAAGAAAAAAGAAAAATAATAATGGAAAAATTAAGTGAGAGTGGCGTGATGTTAAATGTAAAAAGCTTAGAGATGCTGGAAAACAATATATTTCCAAGAGGAGCAAGATTATAGCTGCGAAAAACTCACCTGATGAGGTATGAAGAACAAGGTTGTAGCCCAACTTTTTAGATGACGATTGTAATATTACATTTCGTTAACTAACATCCTTGTAAAATTCAAATATTTTTTTTACCATTGATTTGATAAAGATCACGGATTTTTTCCAATAGGTCATTTAAGTGCAAAATCCGATTTAACCCTTTTGCTACGATGATCGGATACATCCCATATCAGCATTATAGCCATTGACTGCGACAGTCGGAAATAGCCATAAGAGTATTAGAATGCTGAATTTTTCATACTAGCATGCCCGTGCGCCTCTGACACCTGGTGTTACTTTT
>CABFWB010008548.1:0-17313 GCA_902151455.1 Timema bartmani
AGAAAATAACCAGTGAACGGTACCCAACAACGAGCAGTAGTTTTAAGTAAAAATAGCGAATAATGGAATATTCAACAATCAGTCTTAGTAGATGAATAAAACTCAATTAAGTGATCAACTCAATACACCAACAAATAGTGAAAGATGGCTTTGGATGTGAGACGAACCAAGATGGTTCAGTGGTAGAGCATTGGCGCGCTCATCCAAAGATAATAGGTTTGATTCCCATGTCCAGGTTGTCATTTTTCACTTAATTGATAGTGAAAGTTTAATGAGTTTACATATTTTTTTACTTAAAATATATATTAGTCCAGTCTTATGACTCTTGAATAAATATTAATCTGGATGATAAATAGTGGTGATAAGTTAAAAGAGTGTCTTATGACTGCCAGATAGCATTTATCATCCAGATAAAATTTATTTATCCATCACATTTTTATCCATAGGTTTAAGTACCTGATAGCTTTTATTTGAAAGTTAAAATGGACGTTGACATAGTGACACATTGTTTTTCATGAGGTTTCGCCTATCAGAGTCTGTTTTTAGATTAAAATCTTGGTTCACGAGTTTAGTAGGCGCTGGCCCGGACTCTAACTATGTATAAAGTTGAAACATTTTATTCACACTTTTATAAAAACTCACAAGTTATTTGTAGGATTATAGTTGTATAAGAACCAATTATTTAAATGTGAGAACGATAAATTAAATTTTGTAAGTGTTGTACCAAACTACTAACCACATTTTGGCAGACACCAAAATTAGTACTTGCAAGACAACCTAGCGTCTGTGTCCACGTGACGCCATCTGTTTCCTTGCATTTGTTTATCTGCCATTATTTAACAATTAATTCTGAGCATTTTAGCCACTCGCCAAGTTGTAGCAGTAGTAGCAGGGTTTATACACATGCGCGCACCAGTAAAAACAGTACAAACCTTGCGTTTTCTTCATACAAATTTATCTATCCTACAGATAGCTATCTGGCAGATAAATTCAGTTCATAATACATGTAAAATTTTAAAATGGCTGATAACCTTTTTCTGGTCGTTAACTTTAACCTCCTGATAGCAATATTTATCTGGTAGTCAAAAGATCGGCCTTTAGAAGATAAATACTCTTCTTCAAAGATTAGCAATAGAAAACAAATTGGATGGCAATATGAAAAATAAATAAATATAAATAAAAACTTCTTACCTTAAAATCAAGGTAAAAATGTAAACTGAAGAAACTTCAAGTCTTGTGTTTTATCTCTTCACAAGATGTTCTATGTAATGTTTTCCAAAAGTTTATCGAAAAGCTAACTGATATTCATAATCTCATTTCGTTTTCTTATGGTTCATAAAATACTACGTTAAATGCACAATTTAATAAACAAAAACAAATGTGTGGAAGAGACCAGTATTTTTATAGTTTTACAAATCAAGATAAACAAACGCTATTAGAGCTTGAATAGCCCAAAGTACCAATACATCACTGCATTAAAGTGGTTTTAGTGTGAACAAAGACGACAACGACAAACTGTCATTAATATGAATCGACGTCCGGTTAGTTGAGAGTTAGTTTGTTGCATAGAATATTAGTCTAACCTCTGGTAATGGGTTGCTCATAATTTCTTCCAGTTGCTCAATGCTTGCCTCAAAAGCTCTTTTCAACCCTTCATTGCTCCCATTTATTTTCAATCTGTAAAATATAAGACATTAATAAGATGGCAGTTAATGTGAAAAGTTGCTGAACTAAAAAATTTAAAAATAAACTAAAACATATTTGAACTTAAGAAATTAAAACTTTCTGAAAGTAAAAATCTTTATAACAAATTATAAAAAGCTTACCCTCTTAAGAAAATCTTTAAAATTAGTATTTATTAAAAATATAATGTTAGGTAGCACATTAAAATGATTAATTTATATGTTTAATGTATAGTAATGCTCCAGTTTATACAATTCTACTCATTTGATCTAAAAGTTAAAACTAAACATAATATACAATATTTAAAGTTTTGTTCAGTTTTAAATCAGCTGAAAAATAGTACTAACCACATTCTATATAGTTTTGCTTATGATGATTCTTATGCTAGGAAATTTCCAAAAATAATAGTAACAATACTATACCTTATTTGATGAAGTTGTGATTTCAATTCATTATTTTTATAGGTTGTAGCATCCAACTTGTAGACTAAATATGTAATTTCTGAATTTAACTTTTCTTTATCTTCTTTTAGAGTAATGATATCATTTTCAAGAGATTTCACATATTCATTCTTATCACTTAATTTTTCTATTAGACAAATAGTGCCATTTACAGGAACTGTTGAATCGACCGCAAGTCCAGTTTTCAACTGATCTGATTCTTTGACAGACAATCTATAAATGCTGTCATTTGATTTGAGAATAAGATCAACTTTTTCTTTTTCAATATGGGGAGGTTGATTTTTAAGATTCGTTATAAAACTGTTTAGTTCATCCAACTCTTGTTGTAAATCGATCTTTTGTGCATTTAGTGTTTTGATATTCAAGTCCTGCTCTGTGATTTTTGTATTATAAATATCTAATTTTTGTTGAAATTTTATTTTTTCTACTTTTAAAATCTCAATCTGTTCCTTTTGCATCCCAGTTGTTTTGGCTTTGTTTTCCCATCCTTCTAATTCCTTTTTTATGATGTCATTCTCTGCAACAACAGCTGCTAGTTGAGACTCGAGGATAGGTAGCTTTATCTGAGAATCATTCAATCTTTGGCGCAGTTCACTCTTTTCCCTCTCCAAGCCTTGAACTTGGATCTCTAACTTGACTAAACTGCTTGTGGTTGCTCGAAGATTCTCAACTTCTTGATGAAGATGGTTCCTCTCACAGTTTAATGTCCATATTTGTGAGTCCTGCTGCATGGTCTTAGTAAGTAACATACTAGATTTGTCTTGGAGGTTAATCTTATTGCCCTCAAACTGGTGCAATTGAGCATCAAGCAGCTGTTTCTCTTCCATCAGCTTTCCCAGATCATGTTTTAGGAGATCACGTTCTGCAGTAAGGCCTCGTATCATGATATCCTGATCTGTTGCTCTCAAACTTGTGTCCTTCACAAATAATTTGAGGCCGGTGTTTTCCTGCTCAAAGCTCTTGACTATGATCTCTAAGTTGGCCATTTTTAGCTCCAACATTTGAAGTTTCGTTTTAAGATCGTGTTTATCTTCCTCTGTCTTCTTTAGCTGTAAAATATCACACTTTAGTTAAGTTATTCAGTTAAAGGTGTTATATGAATTCAAATGCAATAATTACATTCACATGATCCTTAAATGTTTATACTTAACCCAATCACAATTATTAACTATCAGTTTTGTATTTATATTCATGATAATAGGAAAAAGTTTGGTACCAGTATATCAACACACATTCATTTACCTTATCAACCAAAGTTGTTTGAGTGGCTTCACTTGTCTTTAGCAACTTCTCCGATACACTCATGTTTGTCTGAAATTTGACATATATTAAAACAAAGTTGTTCAATTAAGACAAACGAGGGATGTAACATATTTGCATTAAAATATAAAATGGAATAGTTGATAAAAAAAAAACTCACTTAATTCCAACATTTATATAAAAATATATGACCAGACGAAGAAAATCAAAGTTTATATATGTTACCATTGAAGTAATAAATTAGTTATTATACATAATGACTGGTTATTTTCCAAAATAATCGATATAAGTGGTTAATGTGATTAAATATATGCAATTTATTTTGTTAACCAGTTATTTTACATAACAATAAAACATGTTTGGTTGAAGTGATGAAAAAAACCTGTTTGACTGAAGTGAAAAATTATAATATTCTGAAACTCTATTGGTTATGTTAGGTTAGGTTAGGTTAGGTTAGGTTAGGTTAGACAGATTCCATATCAAGATAATATCACACGTCCACATTCAATGAAAGATGATGAGATTTATCACTTTAACCAGAGGGTGCTGGTTATTATTCATAATAACATGGTAATGTAAATAATTTGACTACAAAATGAACAATTTATCACATCCACCAGAACTGTTGGTTATTATACCTATCATCTGGTGATTATGCTTATCAATTTGATTTATCAAATTAACAGTAATATATATGTATTTTTTAGTGTGTATCTATGCATATACGCACTACAAGTCCCATGAATTGAAATATTCATATTTTTATAACATAACAACTGTGACTTTTTAGTGATATGCCCAATTATCCTTACTCTATAAAAAATAAATAAAAAATTAACACACTTAAACGTTGTTTTTCTCTCAGTTATACATTTCTTCAGTTTCTCAAATAATATTTTGAATTTTTGAATTTTCAATCTTTTCTCGTTCTCTGGGGTGGTTCTTTATGTGTTAATGTTTGCCAAAATTTCAATTTTTTACCCCAAAAAGATTATTTTTCAATACATTTTGGAAGTTTTTATCCCCCTTATTTTTATCATAATGTTTTAGACTTTTATATTCATATGAAGTGGACCCTCTACCTGCTTGCCATTTTGTTAGTAAGATTAATTTTAACATAAGCCTGATTTGTTATAAAAAATAAATTTAACTAGATAATGGTTTATAAAGATTTAAAAAAAATTATTTGAGAAAAATGAGAAAAAATAATGGAGGCTACTCCAGTACCTATTCCCATCCCCCAGCATGGCTTCAAAAAGGTAACTATGCTATGATGTAGTTTTGAGTTTTAATCAAATTTGAATATACTGTTTGTATTTTGACATTAAAATCCTCTTCAAATAGCTTCTAGAGGTAATCAATATTCAAAAATTATCTGGCGGTTAATACCTAGTGGCTCAACACCCCTCAATATGTTAGAAAAAAATATCCTGGTTGTAAATCTGCCATATATTAATAATAATGATGTTATTTATTTATTTAATTTTACTATACATCTATATAAACTAGAATGTAGTAAAGATTGCTATCTAAAGTTTAATATAAGATTATTATAACATATTGGAGAGCGTGATTACTATTTAAAAGGCACAAAAATATTGTATAACCTAAAAAAAACATAAGAATATTACAAAATAGATTAGGGAAACAATTAAAACAAGTGAATTATGATTGCTTTATGTGTCCAAACTGCTCATGTAATAACATTTTTAAATTTGTTTTTTGACAAAATATTATGCAGTTGAATTAGTGCTATATGGTATACAAATAAATTAAATTGAGAACATCAGTGCTAGTTAGAGTAATGTACGATAATAATGTAAGTTGTGTTAAGAGAGAAAGGGTGGATGGAGTAGTTTAACTAAAAAGAGGAGTCAGCACTACACTTTGTAATAGTACATAGTGAAATTGGTCATAAATAGAGTGGGGGAGGATAAGATGAAAACCAATTATGTTTACATGTCACTTAATGTGATTGGAGGGGTGAGGGGAAGAAGGAAGGAGGAGGAAGTGAAAGAGTGTGGGATGAGATTTGGCAAGGCAAAGAGTAGAGTGATAGTGATGACAAGAAAGAGGATAAGTTCTAGAAAATCTATAAAACTATTGAGTACACTTGAAAGTTGTAAAGGGTGTAAAGTATCTTGGAAGACCGACTCAAAATAAGTTTTGCTATACCCTCTACTTCGAGGGAGCTGATCATTTAAGATATACATGTGGACCATGAGGGAATTTTTGTATGGAGTGCAGACTCCCAGATAAACTTTGTATAATATTTCTTTAGCACCGCGTCTTACTACCTGTTCGGGTTATACACTTAAGTACTAATTACGCTAATGGGTTAGGAATTGGGAAGGTTAAATTTAGAGGAAGTGAAGCCACATTTGCATTAAGGTAATTAGTACATAGGTGCATAACTCGAATGGGTTGTAAGATGCTGTGCTAAGATAAATAAAAAATATAAAAAGTTCCTATTAAGTATCATTCAAATTAACATTATAGAGTTCTAAGAAGGATTGATTGTAAATATATCTGGGGTACCAACAGCCCCTAAATCTTCAATAGAGAAAATGTACTTAAGAGAAAGTTTCAAGAGGAAGTATTGTAAAATCCAATAAGTGATTTTTAGGCTCAAATTATGACAACGAAAGGTAATATATGAGTTGGCCATCAATCTATAATTTTGACCTCATGATTCACAACTAAAATACAATGATTTCGATCAAATAAGTGCTTCCTGATGGTAGTACCTATTGGGTCAGCCAATTGGGAGGTACTTTGTTGGCTGCATGGTCTAAGGTAGGGGTTGGCAAAGTGTCGATCTTGCAGAAATTTTCAGTCAATCGCATAAGAAAACTACATCGTCTTGAAAAGGCAAGCTTACCTTGTATTATTCGACTGGTACAGCTTATAAGATAGGGCCATAGTGTAATCAGTCAAGGCAGGGACATAAGTAGTGAAGGAGATATTGATTTAAGAAATAAATACAAAATGTATAGAAAAAAATAATTAAAAATAGAGTGGAGAAACGAATGGTGATTGCGGGACCTTTGATAAATGTAAAAGTCGATTGGGGCTCATAAAGGTTGCCGACCGCTGGTCTAAGGTGTCATTCTCATGTTATATTAAACTGCTGATAACAGAAAGATTGGGATTCGAAACCCGGTCAGGTGTATCCAATATGGTTTTCCACTCTCCTTTCACACAAATGTGGATTGCGCGGTGCTAAAAAAAATGAGAGGTGACAATAGGAGAGTGTAAGCAACAACATCCCATGCATTACAGTTAAAGTCATGAGATACTAATGACAACAGTGATTAATGATTAGTCTTCCCATAAAATGACAGACGGGCAACATGACACCCTTTGTCATGAAAATGTGGTGAGTTACAAAACTTTGGTGTAGTGGAACCTTTTGTAAATATGTGTGTAAAATTATATTAGTTTGATCAAATCTGTGTATGTGTAGCCTTACTAATTATATTATTTGATAAACAATTTTCTTACTGTGACAAACTTTATCAGACACGATGAATTTTCAAGATCTTTTAGTGTAAACATTTTGATTTCAAGACTCTGCCTTGTTCTGTAATGTGGAAGAAAATTTGGTAAAAGAGTAGTTAATTCTTCATTAGAAATATAGGTATGGATTTGGGAAAGGGCTTATCACAATATACATAAAAGAAATGTGAAAAATGACAGAAGTGAAAAACATTTATAGCACACTTGGGATATTAATGAAATAATTGATACATTTGTGGATTTATGAAAGTAATTGTATACTAGTGGTACCAACACTTGAAAAGGCCAATGAAAGTATTTATTTGTATCGGAGAGTTATTAATATTTGAGATAATGTACTCATCAAAGCATTTGTGCATAAACAGTACAATATTTGCCAACAATGAGAGACTAATTAAAGTATTTATGCATGAGTGTAATTATTATTTAAGACACTTGTGCAATTATTTGAAATTATTGATACAATTACTCGAGACACTCATGCAAGTATTTGTAAGTTGCTACTAGCAATACTTTTAGACATGCCAATAGAATAGTTTGAAAACCTGAGTTTCTGTGAGTTTCTTCTTAACATTGTTGTAGAGCAACTGCATTTCCCCCAAATCTTGATCCAATTTAAACAAAAGAACCCGAAGCTCCAAGTTCTCATCTTTTACAACTTCCATTTTCCTTTGTTGCAACACCACCTCGTGAGCAACACAGTATTCTTAGATCATCATCAGCCATGGTTTATTCTTCCACCAACACATGTCTCTTTTTACACTAATGAAGATTATCAAACATGGCTATGTCATGTTAGTCATAGCATAAGCTACATGCTTATCTCATTTTAGTCATAGCACTAAATTAATGATTATTTCATGTTAGTCAGAAAAGTAAACACATGATTATTTCATATTAGTCTGAACCTTAAACATATAGTTGTTAGGCTCACATTCTTCTTCAATGTTTTAAGAACATTATGTTGGGTACATTAAATAAAAGCAGAAGTGAGAAATTGTTTTTAATACTAGTAAGAAAAAGAGAGCAAACATAAGACAAAAGAACACCGTCAGCAATATGTAGGCAGAATAGTAGTAACTAAACAAAATAAATTTCTATATACGTACATAGAGATAGCTAAACAGAGAAGTATTAATTTACTATCACTACACCACCCCATAAATGAATATTTATCACACTAAACAAACACAAAAAACATCATTTGACCAATAATAATTTTTTTTTTAAACTATTTCTAAATCTTTTGTACAGTTTTCATGTTTAACCTTAGAGAAATGTTTTGTAAAGACATCTGCTAACGTATTTTCTCTGAGAATATATTTAATATTATTTATTCCTGAACTTACATGCTCCCTTAAGAAGTGGTATTTAGTGTCAGTATGTTTGGATCTCTGATTAGTGAGAGAGTTTTTTTAATAAATGTATAGCACCTATATTGTCACAAAACACACCAATAAGATATATGACTCTTTCTAGGTCTATTTCAGAAATTAAAGTTTTGAGCTACAATGATTCCTGAATGGTAAAACATATGGGCAAATACTCTATTTCACAAGTAGATAACATGATGGTTTTATGTATTTTACTACACCACGAAATGAGGCTATTTTCTGATATGAAACAAGATCCTGCCACTGAATACCTGTTACTAATTTTATTACCTCAGCATGAGTCACTAAAACCCATTAGGTTTTCATTTCCCCATTTACTAAATTCTAACTTAAAATCTACTGTTCCCTTAAATACCTGAAAATTCTTTTGACACTTAACAAATCAATTCCCTTGTAAGATAGATTATATCTGCTCAGTAAATTAACAGCAAAGCAAATGTCTGGATGGGAAATTGATGATAAATACAATAATACTATCTAAAGCTTCTTGATATGGGACATGTAAGTTCTGTACCTCTTCTAAGTCTTTATCTGGAAAGTCCAGCCCAGGGTCAAGTGGAGTTGACATTGCTTTTGCTTCGGTCATGTTAAACTGTGCTACAATTTTCTTAGTATATTCTTCATGTGAGATCCAAATCTTGCCTGCTTTTCTGTCTCTGGTAATTTCTATTCCAAGGCAATTCTTAACTGTCTTTCAACTCAAATTGGTTTTTGAGTGTCTGCTTCACTTTCTCTTTCAATTTCTTTTTGTTCAAAAATAACAGTAAATCATCGACATACTGTGTGATTATTAAAATATCTTTATCCTTAGTATAGCTCGCTTGCGAACTTACACCACGGAGGTTTATTTTTATCATTTTGTTGGCGATAGATACATGGATTAGCATTTGATTTGGTGAGTCAGAGCTAGCTCTGTTAAGAGCAGATCAATTTTACTATTCCAATTTCTCCCACTTTGTTTGAGACTGTACATTGACTTTTTGAATTTCCATACCTTGCCTTTGGTTGCTGTCCCTTGGTTGGTGTCACATAGATGTCTTCTTGTAAATCTCTGTATAGGCATGCTGTTATAATATACAAATAGTATATGTCTAGATAATCTCTTGCTGCCAATGATATCAAGTAATGTATAGAGGTATATGTGATGACAAGCGAGAATGTTTAGTTGAGATTGAGCCCTCATATTTGACTGTACCCTTTAATGACAAGTCTGGCTTTGTATATCATCTAAGGTTTCTTTTTGTCGGCAGGTTTTACATTAGGCACCCACTTGTTCTTAAGGGACTTAACATTTTTTGGAAGATCATTAACTGCAAAGGAATAATTTTTTATTAATAATATGTATTTCTTAGACACTGCTTCCTTCCAGAGCTTCATTTAGATTTACTGAATAATTTAAGACATCTTGTTCTTTAACATAACAAGTAATATTATCAGACTAGACCTTGGGTTTAGGTTGTCTTGAAGAAGATCTGAGAGTCAACTTTAGCTGCTTTTCTTAATTTACTCGCTCCTATTCTTTTTCATGTTCTGTGTCAGAGAAACCTCAAAATAATTCCTCATTACAATTACTATCATCATCTTGTAGATTATTGTCTGGTTCGTTTTGAAGGACTTCATCTACCTGAAGAAATTCTTCATTGGAAAAACTTGTGAAGATGGTCTTGATTTCTCTACTGGAATTTCTTTGGGTTTGGCCTTGTTCTCAAGAAACACGTCTTACCTGATTGTGATTTCCTTGCTTTTAGGATCAATAAGTATGTAACCCTTGGTGTTTTCACAATGCCCTAAAATGTTAATTTTTGTGACTTGGGTTCCCATCTCTTCCACATCATTTAGGTATGTGGACCATGGGTTCTAATCCGAAAATTCCTAGATGTGACAAATTAGGTATTCTACCACACCATACCTAATGAGGGGTTTTATATCACAGAATAGTTGTAGGTGACAGATTTGTATGATATGCTGCTTCGACCCAATATGACTTTGGGAGGCCTGCATCTAGGATCATTGTCCTAGCTTTTTCAACCAGCGTCCTGTTTGTCCTTTCAGTCAACCTGTCCTGAAGCTGACAGTTAGCTGGACAATTCCAGCAAAGCTTAACATCTGTTTCAAATTCTCATTACCATATTCACCTCCAGTGTCCAAGCGAATCTTCTTGATCTTGTTCTTGGCCTGTTTGTGTCTCAACCATTGTCTTGAATTTATAGAATATTCTATTAATCTCAGACTTTTCTTTTATGAAGTAAATACATTTTCTAAAGAAGTAGTCGTCAAAAATGTAAGGAAGTATTTACTCCAATCAATTGATATCATCTCCATCGGAACACACAAGTCTGAATGCACTAACTTTAGAACAGATTTACTAAACGTTTTATCTATGATGCACAGTTCACATGGTTCATCGGCTAAATAGTTAGGGTCCATATCATCTGAAATTTGCTGGGGTTTTTCATCACTTTCCGATTGAGGTGGTTGAGTCCCCTGTGCCACAAACAATTCTTAAATTGTTTATAAAAAATTGGATTTGTTGCTCTCGGTGTATCCCAGCAGTATGTTCAATTTTCAAGAAGGGATATAGCAACTAATCCACCATCACTGTCATGAACATAGACTCCCGTTTGATCAAATGTGTCAGTTTGACCTTTCTGGACTATTTTATTAACTAATAATAAATTTACTACCAAGTTTGGAATGTGAAACACATAATTGCTTCTACTTCTGCTGTAGTGTAACTTACAAAGAATTCTAAATCAATGGTCCCTGACATATCTGCAACTAAATCATAATTGCAAGCAGCTGCAACCTTGGTTTCATTAGAAGTGATCTTGGAAAGTCTATTGATTTTATTGTAATATGAGTTGATGCGCATAAATCCAGAAACTAATAATACTTTTCCTTAATTTTATCATTATAGGCCAAAAAAAGCTTTCATCACTGTGCCTTACCTTACCTCGATAATTCCTATCGATACTATGTTAAAAATATTTGGTAATATGGCCAGGGTTGCCACAGCTAAAACCCATCAGAGTGGGTGTCCTCAGACCTACAGTTGCTAAGGTTAGTAGTAACTAGTGTTCTTAGTGACCCCACTCTCCTAGTCAGGCCAGAGTCTTTGAATGCTTTTTACAACATATTCCATGCTTCAGCTGCGGCCTTGGTATTCTTTATGGGAGAATTTTTTTTTTCTCCACTAGTAAAATTATTCTTAATAGGGCTTTCCTTTCTTTACTCTTCCAAGAATCCATCTTAGATGTGTCTTCTGTCATGGAAGGGACTGTTTCTTATTACGTAAAACAAATCATTGTGCTCCAGGCAAGCTTTCATTGCTAATTTATAGCTAGAGTAGTTTTCTATATCAATTAGTTTTTCTACAATCAATAATCCACCAAAGCACTAATTTTTGCAATTTGTAGTGTAAAACTTAAAAAAAACTAAAGTTTGTAAACATACTTATCTCTAAACTATACACCAAAAATGGAAGCACTTATTTCTTCTCTTTCTTTTACTTTATGTCATTCACGCAGTGTAAATCTTTGACTGAGCTCATAACCTTTGTTGGCTACATTAAATAAAAGTAGAATAAGTAAAAAATATTTTTTAATACTAATAAGTAAAAAAAGAACACACACAAGATAAAAGAATGCCATCGGCCATATTTAGGTAGAAGAGTAATAACTAAATAAAATAAGTTTGATATACATTCATAGTTATAAGTATACACAGAAGAGAGATGAATTTACTATCTCAAAACATTAAATAAATAGGTCTGTAATATTAGTCAGAACATTAAATGCATGCTTCTTTAATTTTATTTAGAAGATTAACACATGCATAATTCAATACTAAGAACAGTAAAACATCCTTCCCTGATATTAGTTTGAAAATTATCTTATACTTCTCTCTTGAAAATCAGAACTTTTGTTTTTAGCATTGTGTCTTGCTATCCATTCGGGTTATACACTTATTTACTAACTATACAAATGAGTTAAAGATGATGAAAGTGAATTTAGAGGAAGTGTACCCACATTTTCGTGTAGAAAGATTGGGAAATCATTTAGGAAAAACCACCCTCAGTACACCTGATCGGGATAGAACCACAATCTCTCTGTCATCGGCAGTCTAGTATATTGCGAGAGTAACGCCTTAAGCCATGCGGCCACCAAAGCGAGTGTCAGAATATTAAACCCATGCTTTTTTGTGTGGGTCTGAACATTAACACATGCTTATTTTCATGTTAGTCTGAATATTAACACATGCTTCTCTAATTTAATTCAGAATATTAAATACATGCTTCTCCCTAGCTAGTCAGAACACTAAACGGATTATTATTTCATGAATATCTGTACATTAATTACATGTAGCTCTCATGCTTCTCTCATAAATATTAAACACATAATTCTCTCATGTTACAGTAGTAGACTAATAAATATTTACATCAAATTTTCAATATAGACAATATATGCAGTTCTAATAGACCTTAATACTAGTTTTCAGTAAACCAGTACTCAAATTTCCTCAATGATTAGGTACTTATCTTATATATTTTATATTTAATTGACTATTAGAATTATATATATATATATATATATATATATATATATATATATATATATATAAAAAGACTAGCCACATAATTTCAAATATCAAGTGTATTTTCACTTTTCAGACATGAAAATTAAAAATGCATACTAAACAGTTTTTATTAAATACTATTCGAATCTAGGTTTAATAACAGCATTTAATATTCTATAGAACCTTAGAATATTTAAATTATGTTAGACTTCAACACACTCAATATAAATAAAACTTTAAACTTAAATTAGAACAAACAAATTAACTAAACAAATCTAACAACTGTGAAAAAAATTATAAAATTGTACAACTACAAACACTGATGAAATTATTCCTTCTGAATCTATTTTTTCTATAAATTGTATATAAAAAAATTAGTTTTTCAAAGAATGACACATACATAATTTTTTTTGGGTAAATATGTATAATATAACAAAATAAACACCAATGAATAAATAACAACAAATGTGGTTTATAGATCTGCCTTGCTCGACCAATATTAATAAGGAAGGCTATTTCCATCCAAAAGTAACACATATTTTTAAAAAAAATTACAAATTCCCCAAATTACATCAATTTCTAGCCCCAAAACAATATTTTTTAAATAAGTAATTTAGAACAGTTAGTATGGAATAGAAACTTGAAAACTTATAAGAAATCAGGCAACTTGCAAGATAGGCCTACTACCCAATAAATGAGAAAACCTGCACATCAATAACATTTACATTTATCATGGTAGCAAAAACGGTGTCAATAAACAAATAAATATTGATCATAAAAATTATGTTGTTCAATTTTATTAGAAGCTCTATTTCTATTTAATTGCCTTATGAAAATTCTTAGTTCCGAGCATTTTACTTAATCAAGAAATCACATTACACTTTGTGTGATAAAAAATAAATAACCTATACATTACCCCTTAATTTATCTAGCTTTCTAGCTGTAATACATTATCTTACATTTATCTAATACCCCATTCAACCACATTTAATTAAAATAATTTAGTCTATAAGGCAAATTTTGAGTGTAAGAACTTGTGCATGTATTGAAACAATTAGTTTTATAAGGTGTCAAAGATACTTAATCATTTTCAAAGCCAACAACCTTACCAACTATGTAGAGTAAATATAAATAATAGTTTTAACATATGGAATAATAATTACCATGACATATTATATTTTACATTTCACAAATTGACAACTAAATATTTCTTGAATGTACTTTCTACGTGGATCTTTTTTTTCTAGCACCGCATCTTACAACCCATTCAGGTTATACGTTACCTGGACAATTAGTTGAAACAAGGTGCCAAATATGAATAAACAAACAGTACAGCCCTTAACAAAGTTCTAATTAATGTAAGGATCCTCGAACTATCAAATACCTCAAATACTCAAAGATATTCAACATTTGAGGATTTGAAAAAATATCAAATTTGAGAATAAAATTGTTTAGGTTTTTTTTTCTTATAATTTTCAAATTAAATTTGTTTTAGTTCTCTTAAAACTACTTTTTGATGATTCAGAGTCAATTATAATTATTAGATGAACTTAACAACCAGGCCCGAGACCAGTAATTTAACACATAACTGAATGTATGAATGGTATAGTGAAACGATTATAAAAAAGAACTTTGGCATTTAGTTACTATTTTTATTATTTTGTTATATTTATATTTTCTCTTAAGTTCATCCTAAGATTTAGATTCAAATTAGAGATTCGGATTCGAGATTAATATTATTAAAATAGTGGATTCGACCCAGCTCTAAATTAAAAATAAATGAATCATTGTAACCAGACTTGGAATTATTATCATTAAGATAGCTAGTTGATTAAATAAGTTCTACAAATGGGCTATTTTAACATTTTGTTTAAATGTTGTAAAAATATGGATGGAAAGGCAATATCCTTACCTCGCTGTAGCAATCTTTATATTGTGAGGCAATCTCATTTAGATCAAGCTGAAGAACACTAATCACATGATCTTTGATATTGAACTGTAAAAGAAAACACATCATCACTAATAATACAGTACAGTACAGTAGATGAAAAGATATAACTAAGGTATTAAAAAACTCAAAATAATAAGGATACAAAAATAGTTTACTTTACCAACCAATATCTTCAATTAAATATAATTTACTATTCACATCTAAATAAATATAAATAGTTTATTAAATATTTTATATGAAATACAGTCGTCAAACAACACAAATAATTAGCTATATCAAGGTATAACTTTTCTTGTTAATTTGTAGAAACATCTATGCACAAAACAAATTAAATAAATAATCATTATATTTTACCATGCATTTTTTATAAGACATGCTTACCTGAGCTGTAGTGAATCCAATTATGTTGAACAATGACATGATGCAGTTAGGATAGTCTGTCTCATGCTTCAAATTCAATTAAAAACATGATAAAGATGAAAAGTTTTAGTTTATTCAATAAATATAAGAACTAGAAGACTATTAAATTCAACCTAAGGTATTCTGATAGCAATAAATGCAAGTACTTACTGTAAGTGCTAATTAGGGCTGGGTGGGTGTTTTTTTTTTAAACTTTTATGTCAAGTATTTTGATATTGTGCTAAGTTTTACGTCATGTCTGATATCTATAAAAAATACATTTTTATGTCTTCTTGACTCAAAAATAAATGTGATACATAGGCATTTCAGTATTTAAAGGTTACATAGAAAATTATTAGTGATTTCAATAAACATTATATTTGAAAATTACACTTATACTTCAAAATAATTATGTATATATGACACATACATTTTATTAAATATTACACTGTATATTAAGAGTAAACAAAGGGGAAAAAACTAATTTTCAAGTCAAATATTTAAAATAAAATGTACTTATATGTAATATATCTAATGACAAAAGGGTTATTAATTTTATACTAACCACATGTATTTTTAAAATAAAATAAAATAAGTAGTAAGTGAAATAATTAATTTTTAAATACACTTTTAAGTAGTAACTAAAAAATTCTCAAGTATTATTAAATTTTATATTTGTCAACATGAATAGTTAGTTTAAAGAATAGTGTTGAAAAAGGTAGATCGATTTAAGTTTGAAACAACCTATTTAATTTCGTGTCCATCTGAAGTGGCTGTTGTTCACTTATTGCTGACTTCAACACTATCTCAGACACAGCCCTTCCAAAGAAATATTAAAGTAGTGGAAATTTTTATGTGGTGCAGAGTATTCTTTTGCACACTGTATTCCCCAACACTACAGTGAGACACCATTCTCGACTTTCTTTATCTATTTTTTGTCAACTAGATAGTGACCTTGACAACATTCCAAATTCAGATTGAAGCTGACTCAATCTTGTAGTTAGGTCTTTTCTCAGTTCTTCCAACCTTTAACTCTCTTAATTCCTTGACATCCTTTCCTCCAAACAACAGTAAATAGTACAAATGACCTCAATTCTGTCAACTTGCAAGAAATATAGTGGATTTATTATATATAAGTATTTAGGGAAAACAAAACTCTCTTCCCTTTGGGAAGAAATTACCAGGAATGAAAAAAAGGAACAAACATAATATGGCAGCCAATACCTCTTTGTCCAGTGGCAGCAATGTAAAGTATGAACTATGTTCCATATTGTGTTTGTTCCTTTTAATATGTTTCTATCACTCTTTACTGTACCCACATGCATAACACAAACAATTGAGCGCATCATCGGTGTGCATAACAGTGTTTCAATGTCCAGTAGGAAATAAATGATCCCACCAGAATTTTTGGAATATCTGCCCAGCCCTAGTTAAAAATCATGCATTATCTGAATATCAACCAATATTTAATGTTATACCTATTCAATATTTTACTATCATAATTTGTGTTTTTATTAGCAGAGAGAAGAGTTGCAACCAACTGTTAAAATATACTTTTAAATATAAAGTTATCCCTATGCTATGTTCTCTCACAATTATTTGTCAATAGCATAGTTAATATTTTATTTGGAAGGAAAGTGAAAGGTTATAATTCATTTGATAGAAAAATGTGTAGAGTAGAGACTTTTTTTTATTAATATCTACAAATTTGTTTTAAAATTAACAAAATATATATTATTTTTATTTGCTGGTGTAAGAGCCATAACTTATACAGTAATATTCATTGAATAAATAATGGTTTATAATTTGAACCCTATTTAGGAATAGCATTTTGTCAACAAAAGAATTACACATAGGTCACTAATTGTAGTTTTACAGTAAATAGGTTAACTAAAAATATCACATCAATAAAAATAAGGGTTTTATTTCAAAAACAAATGTAATATTGTAAAAACTCAAGTAATTACCTGCATAGTAATATAATTGTCAACACATGTTTAAAATATCATGCTTGTTTAGGCCTAACCTCATAACCAACTGTATGAGTGCCCAATAGTGTGGCGCACGAATA
>CABFWB010008549.1:0-17311 GCA_902151455.1 Timema bartmani
AAGTTTCTAGTTCATCTGGAAGTGGGTAAACATTAATGTCAGTGAGTGAGTCAGCCATGTGGCTTTATAGTAGTATAATATATGTAATATATAATATATATAACCGGAAAAATCCAAAAATGGGATTGGATTGGATTCTTCTGGTTACATATCTGGTTATATATATAATATATAACCAGAAAAATCCAAAAATGGGAAATTTCAAAATGGGGGCTATAATTAAAGGATTCATAAAGTAATTGAATAGTTTGAATATTGACCAAAAATTCAAAAAAGTGACAAAATAGTAACTAAGAATTTGTAGCAATTTTTTTCTTTTACACAGTCAAAATGATACACACACAAACAAACACACATACACAATTTGAAATCCAAAAAGAAATAGGGGTGGAGGCTGAGAGAACATGTATAGTGATTATTTCTTTTTATTTTATTGTGTGATTTTCCCCGACTTGATTATGGCCAGTTGAATTAAAGTTAAAGCATTGGCTGTAATTGATTATAACTGTTAAATGGGCATTATTATATTTATAATATGTAAAATGTATATAAACCTTTTAAGTCAATTTGAAGGTTGGTTTGATGCAATTTCTATCCATTCAGAGCTGGGCATACACTCAGCCCTTTGACTGGTTAGTACTGCCTACACCATCTCATATAAATCCCATTCAGGAAGTGTGCTGGTTCCCTATTTCCCTCCACGATGAGTTTCTATAAGTGAGCGCAAAAGGGTCAAACAATTTTGCCAGAAAGATATTTTCACATAGGCTACTTTCCCGGATTCTTTTACGTACCACAATAAACATGGGACTGACATCTTTATTATTTTTCTTTCAAAGGAAATTGTTCTACTGATTTTTATCGCTTAAGTAAAACTCGTAGCTAGGTTTGATCTACGAACGCCGGGTCCTGAGGTGAGAACTTTACCCTAAGACCACTGAGGTAGACATATTAACTATAATGTAAAATAATAATTTTTTTTTTTGCAATCCAATCGAGTTATATGCTTAATTTATACTAGTTGAAATTTTAAACTTGAGACATGGGAATCAAACTTTGTGCTTTGATTTAGCACTCACATTTTCTACTACTGAACTATCCAGCATGGTCAGGGCTACTTCATTCATAATATAAGTTAATGTATGTGAGGAACTAGTGAGATTGTCGGCTGGAACAGAGATAGAAAACACAAATTTTGGTAACTAATAGTTTGCATTTATACTGCTGTTTGCACAAGTTCTAGTTATATATAGCCTGGGGTGTACACAATTGGTTGATACTCTCATTGATAATGGAGAACTTTTATTTACAGGAATTAAATTTATAGTTGAAAATAACACTTATGAACACGCACATAGAAAATGGGTTCTTCAACTTGCACAAGCGGCAGCATAAATGCCTACCCTCTTTCACCATCTGATATTTGGCCTATCAATTTGCCTCCTATGATCTCACATGTTCTCACACATCCATCCATAAGATAATCTGCCTTAAAACCCTAAGTCGTGTTGGCCACTTGAGCTACCTAGCCTCCCAAATATTTTTATTAGATCTTGTCACAAATAGTTTGTTGTATAGTGCCCGGTCCTACCATACCCGTGTTGTAATGTGATCACTTGTTTTGATGTTTTGAAGCTTGCTATTATCAAGTTGCAGAGCTAGGCGTGGCCTGAGACCTTTGTGGGAATCATATTTCCAAAAGTTTAACTTTCCGCGGGGTTGGTTCTCTGATTAATGTCTGCTCGAACTTGTTTGGAGAATGTTTGGAAATACCGATAGCCCCTTACATTGAAGCGACTCGCTAGCCATAACAAGCGCGTTCCTTCTCATCTTTCAAACACCATCATCAGACCCCAAGGCCAGTAAAAACAAAACTAATGACGCGTCAACTTTTATTTCCCGCCATCTTCTTTCCCTGAAGAATCGGACGATAATATTACGTAACTCAAGTTGGCCCATCACATTGCCAAATATTTTTTTTTGTTCAATCGTTTGTGCTCTATTTGTGCTCATGGGCTCGAACAATGTGACGGGCCAGCCTGAACTCAATTTTTCTACAGGTTATAGTATAGGGAAGGCTCAAATTGGCCCGCCACATCAAATGTTCTCTAGAATGCCCAATTTTAAAGCATGCATTTGTATGTTCGGGCACATGTGAGCACAAACGGAGAACATTGGAGTGACATGATTACAATTGTTATGTTGTGTTTTTCAATATGTGGCGGGCTAGCTTGAGTTACGTGATAATATTATAATGTTGATATAAAAAGTGGACAAACTATTGTGGACTACATGCAAGTTGTGTAGAAAAGAAACAACAAAACATGACAAGCTTAAATTTTAATTCAGGAAATAGAAAAAATGTTAAACGAAAGCAAAGAAAATAAATCATTGCAGATGGGTATTTAATTTACTTGGTTGGTCAAAGATAGTATATTATCTCATTTATCTGGTAGGAATGCTAAGAAAATACATTTTTGCTGTCAACATTGATAACGTTTTACACGTACATCAAGTTGGCCCGCCACATACTCCAAATAGATTCAAATATATACTTGATTGTGTAACGTTTGTGCTCATTTCCCCCCCGAAATTCATATTTTGTGCTCTCAAATCACTCCCGTAGCAACGAATTGTATTTGGACACCCATTGCAGTGGGGCGGATAGCTCGGTACCATGCACGATATGAACGCGAAGAGGGCGGCGGGTTCGTCCACAAGAGCGAGACGCTCAAGTTAAACTGTTAACTTGTCTGTCGTAAACAGTTCTTAATTATTTTAAATAAAATACCCAAAGTGCCACTTTAATGGTTGAAGCATCGCCATTGGAGTGCTGGGGGGAGCGCCCCCTGTAAGGATACCCTACCCACTTGTATAGTGATGTTACTAAAGATACCGAATAAATTAACAAATAGTTTATAGAGGTTGAATACATCTTTTTTATATTTACTTTTATCGACCTTATAGCATAACTCAAGAAAAGGCTGAGCTGCGAATCACCATTATTATATTTCAGCGCTGTTATCAGTCCCACCCACTACCTAGCTCCTGTCGACTGGTGACTTATTTCCGAGAATCTCTCTTGTCAAAGTTATGCTGATTACAATTATGGTCTTGGCCCACCTAAAAAACTTGTCAGATTAATTAACTTGTACTGTGCTACTTTTGAATTGTGAGCTTTTGAGAATACCAAAGCTTTGTACCGTTTTATACTAGGCCTACAGTACCAAGAAAAGGTTTTTTGCCCTTACCCATTCTGAGTAATTATCCAATTTAATTGGTTGTTCAAGTTAATGGTACAGTTAAACTTTTGAATTTTGATTACTTGATAGTACTATACTTTTTTAACGTTTTGAACACCCAATATTTTTTCTCATCGCCGCGTCATACTACCCATTCAGGTTATACGCAGATGTATTAATCACACTAAAGTGCTAGGAATGTAAAATTTTAGGGAAAGTGTACCTACTCACAGTTGCGTGGAGGGAGAGTGGAAAACCATATAAGAAAAGCCACCCTCTGTACACCCGACCGGGATTGAAACATTTGATATCACCGTAAAGGCCGGTTCGGACTACATTGGTAATTTAGTCGAGTAGCGAGTATTTTAGTAACTAAATGTGTCTGAACAACAAAACTTTAGTCGAGTCGATCCATTTTACTCTATTTTTTCGGGCGAGTAATTCCCCCCACCCCTCTTCAACGCATCCTAAATCATCCACAAAACAAGTGCGAACCTGTTGATTTAGTCGAGTTGATTAGTTGCCGCAAGGATGTCGGCTCGTTGGAGCGAAATAAATAGAACATGAGTGTCTATGGAATGTTAATTGAACATATCTGGATTTGGTGAGAAAGAGATTAAATTGAAAATCAAAAACATCAGGTTTGTGTTCACTTTTTTAATAATATATAAGTAGGTAGTTGTTATAAGTATATTATTTATAATATTTATTAGGGTGTCCATAAACTTATCGACGCAAGTTCGGTGACAATGCAATGTTAGGGTACCATCGAGCTGGTCTGATGATGGAGACGGAAGGTGGTCATAGGAACTCCTAAACTACACACAAGCAAAAAAAGCTTGTATTAAGAATGACATTTTTAACAAAAAGTTATTCGGTTTCTTTTCAGATCGACCTATTCGCAGGAATTTAAAAAAAAATCAAGGACTCCAAAAATTCCGGCGCCGGGACAAACACAGTTTACAGTCCTTCAGTAAAATGGTTCAGTTTAATGGATGCATCCCTACGAAATATTAATTCAATCTTGACAGAAAGTGAGAGCAATTTGGTTGGTAAATTTCAATTTTATTTATTCATATAGGTTGTGATAATTGGAAATAACAAAGTCTTTGAGTGGTATTTATGGTCGTCTATCCGCCAATCGGTCTGTTCGTCGGTTTTTAGGATTCTATAGTCAACCAATAATTAAATTAGTAAAAATTTTTTCATTCGTTGTAGTTAATGTATCATTCTTGTCTGCCACGGGACGGAACCGTAATCTGCATATCTTTCCCGAAGATCTGCAGACCGTCGAGATGAATGGTTGCTTAAGCAACTTGGTAGTGGTTCCAACCCTTGAGGCTCTGGCTCATCTCTCCAATTACCAGGGATAACAATTAGTGCATCTAAATTGTCATTGTCGACTGTATTTTCTAACTGCTTGTTCTGTAATTTTGTTTGTCTGAGCCAATTATGTAAAGCGCAACACGCCTTTACAATGCTGACCACTTTCTCAGGGTTCTAGGGCATCGGTTTCTCAAACACTCGGAATCTAGCAGCTAGTATTCCGAAAGCATTTTCGACTATTCTCCTAGCGCGCGACAAACGATAATTACATTTTTTTTCAATGTTAGTTGATTTCCAGGGAAAGGCTTTAATAGTTATTCTTTTAAGGGAAATGCATTGTCTCCAACTAAGACGTGGCCTTCGGGTAGAATACCGCTCTCTAGTGCTTGATACAAACTACAATTACTAAATACACCTCCATCGGAAACCCGTCCATTACATCCGATGTCTATATAACTGAAGCAATATTTATGATCTACAACTGCCATTCAGACAATGCTATTTGAGTATTTGTAATTGTAGTATAAGCTTCTCGAGTCTGGAGGTGGTTTAATAATGACGTGTTTGCCGTGGATTGCTCCACAGCATCCAAGAATGTGCCATTTTTTTCGAAAACCATTCTCAATTGCTTTCCTATCTGCAGTGGTAGGAACCTGAAAAGGATTACATAGACTCATACTTTAGAAATAACAATATTTAAATAACACGATTTAAACGGATTCACGTATATTATTTAATTTTACATCCCGACGTTTCGAGTCCTTTGCAGCACTCATGATCACGGGGTGGACTGAGAAAAATACATTTATTTATTTTTGATTTAAATTGTTTTAAAGTGGATAGTTTGCACACATGTTATTTTGACAGAGAAAAAAATGTATTTTCTCAGTCTACCCCGTGATCACAAGTGCTGCAAAGGACTTGAAACGTCGGGTTGTAAAAATAAATAATATAGTGATATAATCAGTTTAAATCGTTTTATTTAAATGAGTAATAGTCGCGGAAATCAGAGAGTATATTATAACAATATTTTATTTATTTTCCAGCCTTGCGAGAATAGTTGACATACTGAGACTGGTACAATCACTGAGAAACAGAACACCGCAGTGGATAATTTTCGTGAACCCAAACCTAAACCACTTCCTACAAAAAATAAAAAACTTTCTCAGCTTTCTTGTATGGTCACTGAGTAAAAGGAAATAACTCTACAGAAGAAGAGAATGGGTTTGAGGTTTTCAACTTAAATCGTTACCATTGCTATTGGCGCTAGAAGCCCAAGAACACATTCAATTGTACATAAATAGAATTCGACGACAGCATCTCCAAACCTAATCTGTACCAGATAGATTCACTACGACACCATTGTTGTACGTTTCGCAAGCCTCGCCATATAGTAGTAATGCTTCAACATATAGTGAAAATAATTATTACGAAGAGCCGCCGATACAAGAATCCATTAATAACTCGGAATATATTACGGACACTTTCGGTAATGTTACAAATTACAACATGTCTAATATAGAAACGCAAGGAAACGTTACAATTTTATCGAATGACATAATAGTAACAGCAATGCATAATGCTAATATTGATGATTAAAACTATATGTCAACTTATTTTCTTTCCTTAATAAATGATTCTCAAATTATGTTTGTAATTTATTTAATCTTCTTTTAATGCCTTCCTTTAATGATTCATAGATCATGTCACAAACTTCTGTAATGAATTCTGAAATAGTTGATTTTCCAAGTCGAAATATATGTGTGAGGGTCCTCAAACTACATCCAGAAGCAAGAAAGTAGAGAACCACCTGTAGTTTTATTTGTGCGGGAATTGCACTTCTTAAATGGGTATCTTTACGTTGAATCCGCGACTGCATTTTCATCAACAGGGAATTAAAAAACAATTTTCGGTCACTCTCAAAGTTCCAAAGTATTCTTTAGGATCTTCCAATGCTATTTCCCTGAGAAGAGAATTAGTAATTCCTAGTTCATCTCTTCTCTGAATCCATTTTCGTATCCATAGCTTTTGCTTTTTCATAACACCGATTTCTTCTTCCACTTCTTGTAAAATAGCCATTGCAATAATTTTTATCAGCGCATTTACTTTGTTGCGTATTCTCTTCATTTTGAAACACCGCTCACTCACTTGTAACTCGTACCCGACTGTAGTGCGAGCGTGTTTTGGTCAGTTCATCGATTTTAGTTACTAAACTACTCGCTACTCGACTAAATTACTAAATAAGTCTGAACCGGCCTTAATCGGCAGTCTATTCCAACTAGAAAGTGACGCCTAGCTTAGAACATACGGCCGTCGAAGAGGGTGAAAAAAAATTAATGATGTTTTCAAAGAGTTTTAAGTGGAAAGTTACGATCTCATCGTAAAAATAAATATTAGTTGGCAGAGGCGTTCCCGGCACCCCCTTCAAACCATTGCCGTAGTTTCTGCCGCTGTTGTTTTGTTTTCGTAAGAAAGGCGCACAAAGAGAAACAGAAAGAATGTGTTAGGGGGGAGAAAGGTTGAATTTAGAGTAAGTAAACCCTCATTTGCTTGGAGGGAGAGTGGGAAACCATTTAGGAAAAAACACCCTCATTGCACCTGACCGGGATCAAATCCCGATCTCCCCGTCAATAGCAATATGTTTTCATACTAAACTACTCCATTTTCTTATAATAATAATAATAATAATCGTATCTTACTACCCGTTCGAGTTGTACGCACTTACGCTAATGTGCTATGGTAGGGTGATTGTGAGATGAAATGGAGGACCTACAGTTTAACGTGGAATCCGAACCACGGTGGAGGCCTGGCATTCCACATATTAACAAGTTGTGATTAAACCACGTTTTGTCAGAGGTGAAGGAAGGGTTTGGCAATCAGATAAATCTGTGTCGGGACCTGGGATTGAACCCCGGACCTCAGCACAGAAGTCCGACACCTTACCCCTAGACCGCCAGGTCGCCATTTTTCTTATAACATTACCGACAAGGCCGTAGTTAGTTTTTTGGGGGTTCAACCCCCTCTCCCGAATTTAATTAACAAAATATATATGGCTTTATGGTTCAAACAAAATCAAAATTAAGGCACAAGTACAAATTAAGGGGCCGTGTTACCATAAAAAGCACTTCAACAGAGAGATTCTAGAGGTGTTTAATATTTATAATTTTTTCTAGCCTCAGGCATTTGCGGGATGTGCCTACCAAACCTCCCCTAAAATTATTGGCTGGCAAGGCCTTGATTACTGATTACAGCTGAGGGAGGTTATTTTTAGTCCCAATCAAATAACATTTGAAAGTAATTGATATATTTGCGATGCGGCGGAAATCTTATTGGTTTAGAGCTCGTCACGTGGACACGTTTATGTTACGCGCTGGTTTTACGGAGAACGTGTGAATCCACATTAACTATAAATATAATTTATACTGATTTTGCAATAATGACTCCTCCCCGACTGATAGCAGTCGAAAATATGAATTAATATATTTTTGGAAATGCAAAAAACAGCAACGATCGACACTGAACAGGGCGGTTACACTAAATAAAATAATTGAGAACATCACCAAATCGGACGCCGTGAGTTCGCAGGGCGGATGTGATTAGTTCATGCCATTGTAGTTAAGAGTTTGAAACATGGCAAAAAGGAGTAGGGTATATAACGAAGAAAGCGAGTTGGCGTTGCTTTGTCTAGCGGGCCATGTTGATTGTTAGGAGGAGGTGATGAGAGATTTATCAAATTTGGGTGAGTGAACTTTTGCGTATGCGTGAAAGCGCATGGAGGAAATACACCACTACAAAATTTACAATCCTGTAGAGTGGGGGGTGACTTTGATACCCCTTGCTTTGTCTGTTATTTTGATAACTCATTCAATAACTTGGATTTTTAATATTCTTTTTGCAGGGTTCATTCTGATATGTTTGTTTACATTAGGATGAATGGTCATTTGGAGAAAGGATTCATTCTTGTGCAGATCAAAGTTTAACATCTTCTCAGAAAATTAATGAAAAAGTGTAGCCTTCAAACTTTTGAATGCGCAAACTTAAGTATAAGTATTAATAGTATTTCTGAATTATATTATGAAATAGTAGCTATCTGTGACTGCCTTGGCTCAAAATATAATTGAATTGTTCAACTAGTTTCAATAGAATGTTTATGTTTTAGCATGGGGTGACTTTGACACCCCAAATTAAGAAATCATAATAAGCTAAATTAAATTGAAACTATACATTTCTTAGGCCTATATTATTTTTTATATCCTTGAATTTAAAGATAAGTTTAGGTACTAAGTGTGATAGCTGGGACATATTTATTAACACATACTTAGGCCCATCATTTCCTCAGCTGTTCTGACCTCTACACTAAAAAAAATGGTTGGACAAGATAAAATTATACAGAAGAACTTGCTTAGTGGATTTAGGGCTACTGATTTGATCCCTTTTGATCCAGATAAAGTAATTTCCAAAGTTCCTGGCAACACTTGTGACATTGCAATAGTAAATTATAGTCTGATATAATATTTAAAGAGTACAGGGTATGGGGATGAGAAAGTAAACCACAAGAAAAGGAGGAAGATGGTGGTTGTTCCTGGAAAGAGTACAGCTGCTCGCAGAAATGAAAAAGTGACAGTGATACAGATGTACATTCTACAATTTCTGCAGCCTACTCTTAAACACATCAATATGGGAAATTGTGTACTTGTTAAAGTTTTATCTGGGAAATTCAGTTCTGTAAATTTTCATTATGCGGCCTTAATTCAAGATAAAATTCAAAGAATTTAAAGTAATGGGAAGTTAATCCATTGACGATACAAAAATAGTTTTTAAATGTGTGGAAAAAGATGTCTTCAATGTTGTAATCGGTGATATTTTGGCAATTTTACCTGAACCAGTCGTGGAAAAATCTGGGAACCGGTTTCGCTATTGTTTTAAGAGAGAAGTTAATGTAAAAGGATGTTAGTTACTGCTGCATGGTAAATATTACATCCACAGTATGGGAACAGTATTGTTTTAAAAACCTGTTCAAGCTACATTAACTTACCTAAATATATTCAATAAATGTATTTTGCACTAGACATTAATGATACAAATTATAAATTAAAAATGTACTACCACTTTATTGTAAGAAATGTAGTTAAATATGAACAGTAAATGTTAAATAGTATTACATCTAAACAAAATGTGTGAAACTCTATAGTAATTAAAGTCACCCCAAAGATTAGTTGAATTAATATTGCTGTGTCTTTAAAACCAACGAATGGATTTCAAAATGGGGTGAGATTGACTCTTTGGTCTTAATTCCTTTAGTTTTTAAGCCATACCAAGTGGTGTATCAAAGTGAACCCATCCTATGGGGTGACTTTGATATGCCATTTTTTTTCTGGCCTGCCTATCAAACGTTTGATAAATTTGATACTGAATATTCGTATGCTTACGTGACACAATTAATAATCAATTTTTATTTATTTTTTATTTCAACTTTGTCTCCAAAATAACTAGACTAATGTATTTTTTTTTATCAAAGTCACCCCACTCTACGAAACGGAACTTGATCGTAGACTGGTAATATTCCATAACATCTGTCGTAATGCCTTTTTATCAGTCAACTCCATTATAAACTTAATTAAAACGCCAGGCACAGTAAGTAATAAGGAAACCGCACTGCACTTAACTCAACCACTTGTTGTTATACCCGGTCACACTAAAAGAAAACAGAACAGCTGATAACACATATACTTTGATGATTCGCTTAAAAACCGACAGTATCGGAGGGTACCATACAAACTGCTAGACAACAAACTGCTCGACAAGCTAGAAATAATTATTTGGAAGGCTGGGTGGGTCAAGTGGCCGACACGACTTGGACCAACTGCTAGACAAGCTCATGTATAGGAGTACAAAGTGATAGACAACCAAGCGGTCGACACGAGAGAACAAATCTGTAAACAGACCAACTGCTAGACACGCAGAAACAACGTGGACCAAGTGATCGACACGAGCTGGACCATGTGATAGACAAGCTCCCATATAAGAGGACAAAGTGATAGACAGCCAAGCGGCCGAATCGCTTGCCAAACATCGGGATGAATCCAGTCAAGAGTGGCTCAAGTTACAGACAAGTTATTTCAAAACTAACAACGCTATAAACATGGTTGTAGTGGTTGAAATGACAGTTCTGGACCACTTTCTCCCATAAGTTTAACATTGATCCACCACATTGAATGGGGGAGGGGATCACTTTCTCCTTTGACCTAACCTAACCTAACCTAACCAGGCTCTTAATTACACAAAAATAACCTTATGTCCCTGTATTTGTCGTTCTGCCCCTTGCCAGCCCCCTTACTAGCAGCCACCCTTCTCCCTTGAATCTAGATTCCAGCCTCCATCCCGTACTCTCCTCCCAGCCGTCATCCCCTTCTCTTGCCATGCCTGCCAATCGCTCCTCTCCCCTCCTCCCAGTCTCCTACCTTGTTGTGCTTCAATGAAGAGAACATTTCTTGATATTATAATTTTCTTAGGGACATGATCGTACAGCTTGTAGTTGGTAGAGTTTACATCATATCCAACACGTATCATCCTCTTGGATTTCTTATCCAATTTCTCTCTTCCGTTTTGCACCAGCATATAGGCTTCACGTCCAAACGTTCTTACATGCGACAGCTGAGGCTTGTTGCCGGTCCATAGTTCCGGGGGTGTGGAGTTATGTGCCTGCTTTGTAGATGTACGGTTTAATATGTATACCGCACAACTTAGAACTTCCGCCCAAAGCTCTTGAGGGTGGGTCACTGCTACAAAGCATCGCCCGGGCACTCTCTACAATTGTGCGTATATCTCTCTCTTATCGAGAGTTTTGTTCGGGTGTGTGTGGCGCTGTTCTCTCAGCAATGATCCCTTTTGAGGCAAGAAAATAATGAAATTCCACATTGACGTACTCTGTACCATTGTCTGTATGGATTATTTGCACACTTTGCTTATATTTTGTCTCTACAATCTTAGAAAAATCTTTAAAACATTGTAGTGTGACACTTTTATGTTTAATGAGAGATACTACTCTATAGCCAGAGGAGTCATATTTGAAAGTAACAAAGTACTTAGCTCTTCCTACAGACTCGACTGGCATGAAACCAAGATGACTGTATATTAACTCACCAACCTTCATCTTCTGGTGGATTGGGTTGTTGAACGGGAGCTTGTGGTACTTTCCATATGCACAGCCAGGGCAAAAGAAATTTTCTGCATCACGCAAATCTACACCCTCAGATAAGCCTTTTGAGACTAACTCCTTCAAAGCTCTAACATTGATGTGGCCGAGGCGTTCGTGCCATAGCTTCAAACTAGTCTAGAGTGACCGAATTGGCTTCATTTGAGGTTAGTCTTAAAAAGTATTTTATACAGGTTATTGGGCTGGGGTTCACCACACGCAACCAAATTTTCTTTTTCACTGTCTGATTTAACAATTTACATTCCTAACTTAGTGATTTTTCCTTCAGACATAAGGTTCTTTTTCAGTTCCGGAACAAATAGGACGTCTCTAATGACCGAGTCATACCAATGACCACTCAGAAACTCAGAAACTCGAGCAACAAAATACTGCGAAACTGATCAGTTTTATCTTTAGGGAACCAACAACGCATAACTAATCGTGGGCCCATGACCTTTAAAAGCGTTTAAGTAGAATTTGTTTGTGATAATTCTTCATTTTTTACAACAATTTACAAAACAGAGATTATTTACAAAACAAGACCCATTGACTTACATTAGTTAACAAGATTACCACCTGAGTGCAATAATGTACAGCCTGAGTATTTAGGCGTGAATTACTATATTCTGACAGTTTCAACATATATTTTAGTGTAGACCTAATTTTTTTGGTGATTAATGGTAATTTTATCGAACAGAAACCTAAGGATATAAACGACCTAAATGACAATAAAATGTATAACAAGGAATGGATGAATTAGGTAATGGTTTAAGAAAGTTCACACACATTAACATCTGTAGAAGAGGGTAAAATGATTTGTTTTAACTGACTTGTGAAAAACATCTTGAGTTCGACATACTTCCCAAATTACTCATCGCGGGTGATTTTGTGCACTGTCTATTAAAATCTGATTGAATAATTATACTAGTATTAATAAATATAAACAATAATACACAATTATTGGCATAAGCCACACTTGAAATGTATTGCCATAAAGTGTATAACTTTATAGGTTTATAATATAAAATCTGTCCCAAACGAGTAAGGTGTGGCAACTAACGCGCCCCACAAGATATTTACTGCACTTTTAAGTAGAGGTATGTTCTATTCCAAACACCTGGTAGATAATTACGTTTGAAAGAGTGAGTTAATTCCACGACTCTACGTCTGCATTTAGGCCGAAGGTGGCCATTTAGAGCAGCTCCACATTACTGGAATGCCAGTATGTTTACTGGGTGTTTGTTGTATAGTCGAGTTAGTTTGTTAGTCATATTATATCGATTTACCCGCACCATTGGTTTTACGGTATCAGGAGTTACTTGAGGTCAAGGTTCGGGTCTAGGCTGGGTGTACTGAAGGTAATTAATTTTCCACTGGTCTTTCCGGTCCTTTCTTCACGCTAGTTCGTGTTCATTTCTTTTTAAAACTAATATCATCTCCTAAAATAAACACAACTAAACAAAGTGAAGCTTTAATGAGTTGGTTCAGAAAATACACGTCATCTAACTTAAACAAAAGCTTTAAAAATATATTTTTCTTGACTAGCTGCAGAGTAGAGTTGAGATAATTACAATCACAGTGGAATGCTATCAGTGCCTAAAGTAGATGAAGGGGATCTTTCATAAAGTGGTAATGCTGATATTGCTGAACGCACACCGGCTGCACTCTAGTCTTATCGTGGATGATTCGTCGCATTAGAGTCTGGAGGCATTCTCCTTATTTTTGAATCATAACAAATGTTGCAAACTTTTATTATTTAAAAACTAAATATTTTTTAATCTAATGACTAAACGATATTAGTAAAATATACAAGTTTTCTTAATGTTCTGTAGAACTATTTATTACTTAATATTGTGTATTACTATGTGGCTTAAGTTATATAATTTAAATTTCATTGATAAGTTTTTGGCTTGCATCCCATCATGGCATTGAACAAAAGCGAGATCATTTTCAATAATGTGATTTCCATAAGTTGTTATAATAATAATAATAATAATAATAATAATAATAATAATAATAATAATAATAATAATAACTCAAGACTGTTCGGAAAACATTTCCTCTAATATGTTAGAGTTAAAGCTAAAAACATCAAATTTTTTGAAAACCAAAACATAAAAAAAAAAATTTTACACGAAGACTACCAGTGATAATATCACACTTCTCACACTTTTTTAAAAAATTGTTCTTTTAAGCGGTGAGGACGTTTATGTTTTTAAAATAATACTTTAACTTATCTCTCTCAATTATATTAGTATTTTTTATGGCATTAGGAACTCGAAAGTTATCGCCGCACTTATTAAAGTACGCCATATAACCCTATCTCAAGCCAGTTCTATCCAATCCACCTCATTACACCCCATTTCTTTTAGGTCCATTCTAATATCCTCCCATCCTCGTGTGGGTCTTCCCAATGGTTTCGCCACTCACTACTCTAAACAAGGTTCTAGATTCTCCCATTCGCGTTGCATGTTCTGCCCACTGTAATCTACGAGACTTTATTATGCTAACATTGTATTGTGATGATTACAGTTTATGTAACCTTCACTCTCCAGTATCCTAACCCCTCTTTGGACCAAATATCTTCCTAAGCACCTTGTTTTAGAACACACTTTTGTTTGTCATGTAAGATAAAATACCACGTTTATACCGGTAAAATTATTGTTTTGTATATATTCTGAGCTTTACATTTCTCGAGATCTTGGCCGTGTCTGAATAGTCCGTCTAAGGACCTATGGAAGCCATGTGCACTTTAAAGTTGCAATGGCGTCGATTTAAAGGTCAGAAGTGATTTTTGATGGTGTCTGAATTCTCTTAAAGTGTACAAGTGCACCCCTTATGGCGCACTTTACTAAGAGGCACATACGACTTGCCCTTTATCGCGCACTTTAGTTAAACTAGCTTTTTATATTGAATGAAAGCATTATATATTTTGTGAAAATGAAATAAAACATTTACATAATGTTAAATAAAACTTGTATGGTTTGTTCTTTATACATGAAGTTAAACGGTTAAATTTCTCTATCTAATGTGAAAACCTCTCTCAAGAGGAAATCTATTTATGAGTTAAAAGATCTTCAGTAAAATTGGTTTGAGAATAATACTTTACATATATAAGTAAATTAATTAGGGCAATAAATAGATATTTATATGATATACGTATATATTTAACAATTTCTCTACACATGCAAAAATGTTTGACATGTTCTTTGGTATCCCTGCGTACACCGCGCTCCTTTTGGCGCGTAGCTGTAATTTCTTTGTTTATTCAGCAGTCACTCATTCCGGAAAAATGTTAAAAAACAAAGAGATCAACATGTAAATTAAGTAATTTATTTTTGAATTCCTATAGGTCTATGTATTTATCTGGCAATACCTATGTATTTAGGGGCGCCAGAAACGTGTTATATTAAAGCGCGCAGTAAAGTGCACAAGTGCTTAGGGGACAAACTATTCAGACACGGCCCTTGATAACAGGCGAGAGGTCAACAACTAACCGAGTATTAACATGCTAGTTCCTAAATATTTGCTACTCTCGCTAACCGACGTTCTTCTGTACTGTGTGTAGCATAAAATACATAATTTTAAATTATAAATAACCTAGGCTACATTTAAATTTTCAAACTTGCCACAATTCTCATTGTTTCTATTAGTGTAAAATCTTAAAATATGGATTTTGTACCTAAACACAACTGTAATACTAATTTAACCATTAAAAACCATATTCACAATTTCCTTATCTTTACAAGATAGTAATTTGTTTGGGTTGGTTTCATCAAACTAACATTAGATAATTTAGTTTGCGTTTTTTCAATTGAAAATACAAATAGAAAAGGGTTTTTAATTATTAAATTGAAAATGATATGAATTTATTTTGAAAGCTTATACCTCTTTTGAATAATCTTTTGAGATGATGCAGGTACAGATATTTAAAATAATCTCCTTTTCAAATGAAAATAATTAATAAGATGTCCAATTGTTTAGCTTGTGATATCTGTTTGAATTTTTTATATAACTTATACAATTTTTATTTTGTTGTAAATTGTTTGTTAATATATCTTTATATTTTAGAATTTTTAATGATATTATAATTAGTAAAAAAAAAAACAGAACCTAAACGTTAACCGGGACGCTAGGAAGTAGGAACTTGCTAGTCTACTCCTACTTCTATTTCCAATCCTATGTCAAGTCGAAGTCTAGAGAAAGGATATAAATCATACAATACATTAAAATATTTAAGCGCGGCCTTTTCTCGGCGTCTACAGTCAACCTAAGATTCTATTGGTCGGAACCTCAGCCACGTGTTTCAAATTCCACCCAATCATTTCAAACTAGTTCGGTCCATTATCTTATTGTTCATGACTCAACCAAGGAAAGGCATGGAGTAAACAAGTTTAAAATTGTTGGCACATAACGCAGTTTAAAAAGGAAGTGATTCAATAAGGATGGAAAGGTATGTTTTGTTATCATTATTTTCGATTTTTGTGACGGCTCATTTGCATTTATTTTTTATGTATTTTATGTAACGTTTATATTTTTTGTCATCTTGCCTAATTTAAACAAAGTAATAGTTATAAATTCAAAATTGACAAAATAATAAATATCTACACAGTACCTAATAATGTATAATCTGTTAAAAGTTAATTGTTGAGTTGAAAATAAGTTTTGGACCAAAATCAGGATTATTTATTTAAACCAGGTCTAAACCTAACATCTTGTTGCACGTTTCACTTGATCAGGTAAACTGACCACAAACCCATTCCCACACTCGTTTTTAACTGCCGTCTTTTGCTCAGTTTCATAGATACCGTGGATCAAATAATACGTCGATTGATTTTTTCATTGGGTCTCATTAAATTAAAAAGAGGAAACGTTCAACTCTCACGGTAGAGGATAGTAGCTAATGGTCTGGGACAACTAACTGCTTGTCGGACTCTCAATATTAAACGCACTTGTAAAACGTGCCATACCGAATATCGCGACATAATTTCAACCAATAGGAATTAAGAGAACATACAAATTAACAAAAAAATATAAAAAAAAAATTGCAAGACTTTCAATTTTTATTATTTATTTATTATTCGATAATTAATTACATGATCCAAAGAGCTAGAACTCTCTTATAGGACAATGGATTTATAATAATTGAAATTTTACATGGACTTAAATTTTAAAAGATTTAAAAGAAATTATGAATATTTTATCATGATATAAAAGTAAAAAAATAAAATAGCAAAATACACAAAACATAATAGACAGTACATTGTGACAGATTAGTTAATTTAGAAATATGTGTGATAATATTGATGAATACATTTTATCAATAAACTTTAGGAAAATAAATGGTAAGGCACACCGCACAGACTTTCTCTCTCTTTCTATAAACTCAAGTATCGGCAAGATGTTGCACATCTTCAAGTCATCGCATTGCTATTGAATTCCTCATTTATATAAATTTTGACCAGTACAAAATGTAAATATTGACTATTGAGTCTAAAATGGAGATAGATCATTGCTGTACAAACATTTCTCCTAAGAGATTTAAGGA
>CABFWB010008550.1:0-17305 GCA_902151455.1 Timema bartmani
AAAAAAAGAGAGAAGAGAATTCCAGCGTTTTGTCTTGTTTTTAACAAAAATCAACCCAACACACATCCAACCGACAAAACCAGGTCGATAAACCTGCATTTAACGTTACACGGTATGTATTTCGTTCTGCTATTTTAAGGATAAAGAAAGGAGGTAGGTAATAACATACAATTTATAAACACACTCCTATGATCCGTGTCTGTGAGCACGTGGAGTGAATGTAAAGCTCGTCTAGTCTGATTTTAACGTTGACCTGAAGTCATAGCTCGTGTCCTAGTTGGGTGTATATAGGTTTATTTTTAATAAATGTTCAAAACACTATTCCTATACGCAAATTCAGGTATATTTGTTTTATATTTTAATTTATTCATATTTATCCCAGTAACTTAGTTAAAATGCATATATACTGAATGGTTAATGAGCTGCCATATCATCCTACTGCCTGTTAAAAACTAATTCAGCATAGGAGGCAGATTATACATCAAATCCTAGCTCTCTATGAGTATTACTGCTATCATCTGGATACGGTGATGAAAATTAGGACACAGTATTTTAGGCACCACCCAGAAGTAAGATAGGATTTTACCAGCATCAGTAGTCGCCATGTCTAGGGTTATCCACTCTTGCAATAGAATAAATCGCCGGTGACAGGAAAGTCAGTGTCCACATCCCAGCACCGTCAAGTGTTCTAAGAGCAGCTGGATATCCCGAATTGTTGGTCAATTGTAGTGTAAATATTCATGCAATGATGAGCACCAAAAAAAATTTGCTTGCAAGCCTTCCCTCATTTCTTTTAATTAACTACCAAATAAAACATCCGTTACGCTTTTATACCTGTTTATTGAATAATCCATAAATTATTGTGACAGTAGTTTACTTGTAGTCAGTACGAGACTAATAAAAGAAGAGTGTCAGAGATTTTCTCTTGCTCATCTTGTCTTTCAGATAGGGTTTTATTCTGTACCAAAGTCTTTTTTTACACCAAGGTGAGGATCAACACATCCAGCCTACCACCCTCTTTCCCCCCGTAGTGTGCCCACCGAACCTCCATGGATAGGGACTGATCCACAATTACCAACCCTCCCAAGCCCTTTTCTCTCCTTAGTTGAAGACAACCGTTGGCCTTTACAGTTCATCTTTTTTCTCTGTAATTTTAAAAAATAAACTATTATTATCTGAGATTTGGAAATATTAATGATATTATAATCATGCATACCACCTGTATTAAAATCATTCATAATTCCCGATTCAAAATCATGCTTACTTTATGAGTGATGATTACTTATTTTATCCATGTGAGATTCATGCAAATCATCTATAAAAAAGATTCAAGTCTACTATTAATATAATAATCATGTATACTATACATGTGAGATTAATGCATAGTATATATGTATGTAAGAATCATTAATACTATCTATGTAAAAATAATGCTTGATTATTAATTATATGAGAATCATCGATTCTATTCATGTGAGAGCTATGAATATTATCCTTGTGAGAAACTGTCCTCTCAGTAATTCTTCCTCTTAAATAGTAAATGGGATTTAAGAAAGGAGAAATAACGCATAGTGATTTTGAAGTAAATAATAAGTGGTACTGGAAGTAGGTAAAGAAACAAGGTGTGTAAGGAAAGAATATAGCATTCAGAGTGAACGTGGTGAGATGATCGGGAATAAGAACAGTACAGTTTAATAGAGCGATGCAGGGAGTATTTTGAGCAATTTTTAGAGGATTAGTGTGGTTCAAGTGACGAAACAAATTTATGAAGGTAGATTGTGAGGATCAAAAGAAAGGGGTAGGTTATGTAAGACTTGGCTAAATGTTGTAGAAGATTGTCTGAAAAAGAGAAACATTATAAGAGTTTTAAGGATAAAAGAGCATGTATGACTTGGCGTATATATGTTGGTGAAGCGAAGGACATTTGCAAGGAGAGGGAAATGTGGAGAAAGTTATTTAAGATGGTATTAAGTATTAAGTATTTGTTTTTGAGCTATATGCAAAGTGCCTTGTCTACCTCGTAAGGGAACAGTGTTATTAGGTATGTCTATATAATTATATATGTACGGTTACAGGCTATTTATATATCAAATTTCATACCTACTTATTGTAATACAATATTATACTTATGTCCATTTTTAAGGCCGTATTTAAAGGGGGGTTTACGGGATAACCCCCCAAAAACATATGTTTAAAACAAATACCAGATGCGAATTAGTTAGAAATAGAGTTTTAAGAAAGAATAACTGTTCGTGTACGCCTGTCCTATTGAAATGGATGAGTTTGTGTAAGAAAATGAGGGAGGAAAATCTATCAATGGGGTGAAAAGGGGGGGAGGACTTAGTGTGTGCAAGCATTTTTTTTATGAAGATCACAATGTGTATTTCCACGCACTTTCCTTGTTAATATTGTTGGCAATATTCTTTTTTAGACCTTTTGAAATAAGTGTTAACGTTTTTGTCTGTTGACTTGAAGCTAGTTTTATAGTTTACTATTGAGTACATTTTAAAATAATTTTGTTTGGTAATTTTGTTTTATTTTATCTATTAGGCTGTAAAATATTAATCGGAAAGTAAAATTGTTTAATATTAAATCCTCGCAATTTTAAATGGCAAACATGACCATGATTTATTAAGTCAGGTTATATTAAACTGAACCAAATATAAGCTACATACAAGGGTGTTAAAGGGATTTTAATGAAATTTATCACCCTTAAGTGGAGAAGAGGATAATTATTAAGTCTTTGTTTGAGTGTTTGGTCAGGTTTATTTATAGTGGTGGTTATTGCTAGTATATACACAGAACAGCACTGCTTATGTAATTCATTTATTAGATTTATGCAAAACTAATAATATGTAAGTTACTTTTAAATTTTTTCTTTCCCAAGATGTATTTTGTACAGTTCGCCTGAATATACTTTATCGGTTTAAGCCAAGGTCATTTCAAAACTAAATGTCTGAAATCGAACATGGTAATTCGTTTATTCTTCACCGATGTTTTAGGTTAATTTTCTAGTGAAAACATAACATAAGTTGCTGTTGATGTTTAGTTTGAGCATACTTTTCACCAAAATTATGGACAGCAGACCCAAAATATGGAGACCCTATACAAATAAATGTGTGACTTTTCGTTTCTTTAAAGTACATTTATAGAACAAATATTAGTACCATGTTTTATTATATCCATCAACTATGTTGTAAAAAATATAACAGATCATTTGCATTGTATAAAAAATATATATAAATATATACCGGTACCTCACGATTCACACATATATATAGTTAACTGGAAAATAGATTAACGTTTTTATCAGTTTAGGTGGTTTAAGTGGTTCCCCTTTTTTTTTCAAAATTTGAGAGTGGAATAAAAGATTAATCCTTGTACTGTAAAATATTTCTAGTTCATTTTTTTTATACGTCCCCCCCCCCCTTTCACTCTCCCGAACAGAAACCCTGGATACGGGCCTGTCATTACTAGTATTTCATATTTTACTAATAAACTTGCTTTTATTTCAAATTGAAAATAGGAAATTTAGGATTCTTAATTGAAACTAAATTATGTTGAATCATTGTTTTAATGTCATTTATATCCATAAATATATTCTGGTTTCCAATTGTCATTTAATTACATTTCCAGAGACATTAGTAAATTATTTTAGAATGTTATTCATATGCCAATTTAAACATCCAAGTTAGATAATTAATAATAATCGTTTGAGTGAAATATTCAACGAAATTAACTATATGAAAAACTATTAGGTAAAAGGTTTTACTTTGTAAACACAGCTACAATCTTATTTTCAAAAGAAAATCGTATTTGGGAAAATGAAAACCAGTTTTTCCGCAGTGGTGGAAAGAATATATTGCTATAATTTTATTTATATTGTTAATCTATTTAATAAGTCCAACACCTAAGCTCTGTTGATAGAGTGTCTGCCTACTTAGCAAAGGGTCCTGGGTTTGATGGCCGAAAATGTATAATTGATGAAAATGTGGGTTTACCCTGTCACATTGATAAATTGAAGGCCGGGGATTGGATGTTGTGCCTGTACTTGTCTTGTGTTGGATTAAAAGGCATATGAAGCTGAGAAAGGCCTAGCAAGCCGGTAGTGGAAAAATATGACTTGAATAAAAAACCGATCCAGGTCATTGACTTGAAACATAAATGGATGTAAAATTTAAGTAATAAGTGATATAAAAAGGACTTATACAGTTAACAAGAAAGAAGTATTATTGGAAACCTTTAATAATTTTTTAAATTAACTGTTTGGTTTAAAAAAATAACATAAATATATAATGCCAAATTTTAGCTATTTATTTTCAATCAATGTTTATGGTTGACAGTGGAATTATTATAAAAATCAGGGTATACGTGAGATCCGTGACCATAAACGGTGATCACACTTTTATATAGTGCTAGTTTCACAATAGACAGGTTTGCCTGTGACGGGAAATTTTGGTCGGGTGTACAAGGTGTGGTTTTTATCAACAGTTTTCCTCTGAGGTTTTCCAAGCTCCTTTCAAAGCTAATATTGGTGCACTTTCTCTTAACTTCTAACTTTATACACACCCTTTAAATTAAGTCTTAATCACCATAATGTTCACCGTAATAATAATAAATTTAACTCCATGTATTATTCCAGTTAGTCTTGTTGTATAGAGACGTATTTTTATGGGGTAAATATGAGCGTACAATCTTAACCGATAGCCTCACAGTTTAGGACCATATAACAGACCTAGCCCCTTCATCCCTATCCTCCCTCTACTCCACTGGTATATATATATATATACCGTACATTTTACTTGTATTGTTCTACTCTGTTTAAAATCACACAAAGCTTAGTGCTGTGGCCATTTTACCAACGGGAATGGTCAACTCCCAGAATTCTCGCAATTTAAGTTGTTAGAGGTTACGATTGGACCAATAAAATGAGGGTATCGCAAACATTTTGTTAGGTTTTATATGTGTATCTAACTTGTTTTGTTCAAGCATTTTTATATACTTATTATATATTTTGTATAGAAAAACTATTTTGATCTTTAAACGGAGTTGTACTTTAGTCTTTAACACGAATTCTATTTTTATTTAGCTTCAAATATAATACGTGTGTTTTATTTATTTTCTTATCAATTTGTGCTCATCCATAGATAATAAATAATTTAGCAACATTTCTTCAATTTTGAGGTAATTCCTGTGTGAATTATATATTAAAATTAATTTAATTTTGTTTATGATTAAAATACATTTAGGAAAACCAATCCCCATAGAATACTTGTGATATTGTGTGTGATCTGTAAGTAAAATACAAAGATAAAAAATATATATATTTGAGTAATTTAAAGATAGTAAACGGTTATAAGAATATTTATAAGTGTTATATATTATTATTTATAGTACTACTATGGTATGCTTAAATTGTATTTAACATACACATTTTAGTAGATAAACCTACTTAAAACATTTAATTTTTCTAGGGTTTAATCATTTTGTCAGACACGTGGACTAAACTTATAGCTCGTTTAGTTTGGTTTATTGAAGACGGAAAGATATGGGTTTGAATGCGAGCTGAATGTACTAAGAGAACTCTCTAACAATGGTTTCCCCCTCACGCTTATACACTAACACGGTTTTATCAAAATCTACCTTTATCATACCTTTCCTCTCTATCGTAATTTAATATGGATAGCCTGGATGGGTAGTAATATATGGTTACAAATAAAATTGACTGTGATTCTAAAATATTATTTAAGTGAGCATTTGAATAATTAAATAGGTATTGATTCTAAATTGGCTTTAAAATGTATAATCCTAGATGTTTTAAATAATCAAATAAACTTGTCACAAAGATTAAACATTTAATTATAAATTTTGTCCTTTGTATTTTATTTGAATTCAACCCCTTTGTTTGAAATTCAAAGTATTATAATTTCATATAACTTTTACAAACACTTCCGCCGAGTCAATTTTCTCAATATTAGGATCACCTGATTTTCAAAGCAATAGAAACAACTTTAGAAAGAACAAAGATTTTTCTCGTATTCCACTGATCTCAGGTGGGATATTATAATAGTTATCTAAAACTCAAATGGAGAATTTGTCAATTTGTATAGTAGTAATACATTGGAAAGGACAGAATCTAACAGCTGTTTTTATATATATAGTATATATACAGAGAGATAAATAACTGTATAGTATATACATACACATTATACACCCTTCCAGCTTTTTATCTCTCTGTACATACATATATATATATATATATATAGAGAGAGAGAGAGAGAGATAGAAAGAGAGAAAGAGAATATATATTATAGTATCAAGAATGATGTATATAAATGTAGATAGACCATATTATATACTATACATGTATTATATATACAATATAAATATTGTGCATATATATACAGGCTGTTACTGGGTAAAACTGCAAAACTTTTCAAAGTGGTAGAGAATAAAAAAACTCAAAATATGATTTGGAAATTTGTTCGTTTTCACTTCCTTTTCGAGGAAACAGCAAATAGCTAATTATAAACACGTTTGTTGTTTACTATTTTATGGGCTATTCACAGTCAATTAATTATATCGTTGTTATGAAGATAAAAAAAATTAAAAAGTCTTGTGTTTCCACAGTAAACAACACTCAGTTCATTCGTGCCAAATAATTGTTAGTTTGTTGATTTCGTTTAACTTACAATAATTCCTAATATATACTGTACATACTATCATTAATCTAGTGGGATAAGGATGAGAAAGGAAGCATTCTAGAGTTAGTTTACCTGCATTTGCGTGGGAGGAGAGTGGGAAACAATTTAGGAAAAACAACACTCAGTAGACCCTACCTGGATTCTAACACCGATATCTTTGTCTTCAGCAGGTCAGTCTAACACGGGAGTGACGCCTTGGACAGTTCAGCCACTGAAGTGGGTCTGATATTATTCTTGGAATGGAGGTTAAAATGGTAATCCAAATGTAATCATATGTTAGGATTAATGAGTCACATATTCGTGGAACGAGTATAATGGAGCGTAGTGGATGGATTGAGTACGCCACAAGTGCGGTGCTACACTAAATACAAGACACCTGCCTAAACTAAAATGTAATGGGCCAGTTTCGCAAATGAAACCGGCCCATTCCAATCCCAACCGTAATTTATAAATAATTATTAATAAACCTGATTTAAATGGATCATTTTTAATAATATGTATATGTTAAATATCAGGATTAAAATAATAAATGGGTCATGGATGTTACATAAAATAAATTACACTTTGTTTTATATATTTTTCAAAGCTTTTAAACTAAAAAATTATTAGGCCTTTGTTTTTTTTAGACAGGCAGTAAAAATATAAATTTGTTTAAAAGGAAAATATAGATTGTTCTGAAAAGAAGAAACGTATTCGACAGCTACAAAAATTAATCAAATTATACCCATATTTTTATTCGTCAAATAATCTGATCAGCAGCTATTATTTTTTATAAACTACATGGTAAAATGGTATCAATATAGACTCCAAAACTTAATATTTGTATTTTCTAAGCTTTTATTTCTATCAATCAGATTCCTATCAAAGTACGTAAATGATCAATGGGTTTTATCCCAGAGATAAAAGTGTATACAAAATTAAGGTCGTCGACATAAACAAAAAAATTGTGGTGCAGGGGTAGGCGTGACTCTCGAAGTAGACTAGACTGCCGATAAGGGATGATCGAGGTTCAATTGTATATAATCTGTTGGATGAACCTATGTTGATTTTTTCCTAAAAAATATCTACTCTCCCTCCACGCAAATGATGGTACACTTCCTCTAAATATAACATTCCTAAACATTTAAATCATTATTGTAATTAGTTCATAAGCGAATAACCTGAACGGGTGGCTAAAAATATGTTACTAACCTATAATTTATATTAAGTATAACACAAAATTACCTTCATAGTAATATTTTCAGAGAGGGTTTGAACCCTTAATACACCTCCCTTCAGTAAGTCCCTTACCTTAGGACTCGAACTATAGATCAGACGCTTCCTCAGTGTGTGACGAACTCCTTGAACCACCCCCACACATACCCTTATGGTCCTGTTTTAATACTACTCATGTGAAGTGCCTTCAAAACACCGACACTTGTCTGGTAGCTACAGAGCTACTGCTCTCTTCCCGCAGTGTTCTCAGAGCTTGGTGTATGTCCTGGAATATCAAGTAGGTCCTGCAAAGCGGAGATAAAAACACTGCTAGAAACAAAATACACACAAAAGCTTCTTCCCTCCTCCTTTGGAAGCCTCCAGCGAGGAGCTCTTCAGGACAGCTTAAATCAGGCGGCAAATAAGAGATGACAAAAGATTCAATAAAATACATATCGCCCAGTGGGACAGAATAAAGAGTTTTTTACAAATCATAAATATACCAAAATATATTTTATTTTTCTTAAAATAAATATTACCTAAAGGGGATAAACATTAAATAATTTACCAATTGTAAATCATCAAAATATTACCTTGCATAAATTACTATGAACTATGTAGGTTTTTTTGTGTGGAAAATATATATTGAATAGATATGACTCCCTTCGGTGGCTACATGGTCTATGGTGACACCCTGACAATAGACTAAACTGTTGATGACGGTGAGGTCGAGGTTGAATTAATGTCGGGTGTACCGAGGTTTTTTTTTCCCAAATGGTTTTCCACTCTTTCTCCAAGCTAATGGGGGTATACTTCCTCTAAATTCAAATTTGCTCGTTCTAGCATAGTATACATAGGCGTATAATTTGAAAGGGTAGTAATACGCGATGGCAAAGCAAAAACTGGCTTTGGTATTCGTTTTCATCCTTTATGTGTTTTTACATTCTCTCGACCCCAATAAGAGATAAGTTTTGCAATCCTAATGAAAATTGAGTTAGAAATTTTGATAAATGTTGATGTTTCACAAACAGGAAATGTGGTTTTTACGATGCTGTTTTTCTGTATGTATCTCAGAATAGAGCCGAAACTATTTTACCGATGGGGCTAAGACTTGGTATTTGGGGTTTTAGTAAGGTCCACTCAATGAGATTTGGATTCATCCGAAACCTAAAGTTAGAGGCAGTTTACTGAAGAGCAAAATTAGATAAAATATATCTACACAAAATCCGCTCAAACGATTTTTACTAGATTTTGTATCCAGGCATTTTTTAACATTACAAAAAAATTGGCAATTCCCGTTTTCTCATTAAAATTACTTTAAGAGAAATTTACATGAGTAAAAGTGTCCAATTTTGATAATAAATTCGCAAATTCACTTTAATATAACTACTACTCCTTCTATTTAAATATATAGTAATTGCTTCAATAAAAATATCATTATAATCATAACACTAATAATGAACACATTTTTTATTGACTTACGCCGGGTTGTAGATAATGTTAATTTAACATTTCATGGTGACCGCTTTAGAAGATAATTTTAGCCACAATAATATTTATTTGATTATCTAATGAAATTCAATGCTGAGTAAAATTTATTGCAGTTGTAAAAAAAAGAGCTATTTAATCTCGACTATAAACATAAATTATATCAACAGATCTATGATCACTTCCAAACTAATTATTTTGTAGGAGTCAACATATATCTTTGAAAGAAGAAATCAAAATGAGATATAAACTTTTTATTTATCTAAGAGAAAGAGAATGAAAGAATAAGTTCACTGATTTATTACTTTCCTAAAAAATAAGTTTACAAACTTGTTTTCATTGCTCTCATATTTTGTAAATTATTAAAATGTATAACTATGGTTAAATTTGATCAGTTTTTATTTCTACCTTTGGTGACCTGGTGGTCTAGGGGTAAGGTGTCAGACTTCTGTGCTGAAGGTCTGGGGTTCAATCCTCGGTCCCGGCACAGATTTATCTGATTGCCGAACCCTTCCTTCACCTCTGACAAGACGTGTATTAATCACAACTTGTGAATGTGAGGAATGCCAGGCCTCCACCGTGGTTCGGATTCCACGTTAAACTGTAGGTCCTCCATTTCATCTCGCAATCACCCTACCATTACACATTAGCGTAGATGCGTATAACCCGAACGGGTAGTAATACGCGGTGCTAATAATATTAATAATAATAATAATAATAATATTTCTGCCTTTATTTGAACTCATTATTCCGTCAAAAAACAATCATTTTAACACGAGTTTTAATTCAGACAGTGATTAAATTATAATTAGAATTTCAAGAAAACAATTATGGTTTTGATAACATATTTACGTTAAGGCATTAGGAACTTGAAATATCATTTGCTGCACTTACAAAGGTACGCCACCAATCCTTAACTTGAGCTAGTTATATCCAGTTCACCTCATTAATCCCCATGTCCCTCAAGTCCATTCTAATGTAATCCTTCCATCTGAATCTAGGTCTTCTCGATGGTTCCATTGGTTCTACCAGCCAATACCCTGGACACGGTTCTATACCATCCCATTCGCACAGCAGGTCTGGCCCACTGTAAGTTACGAGAGCTGATTAACCTAACAATGTCCTGTGTTGAGCACAGAGTACGTAACTCATAATTTTGTAGCCTCCTCCACTACCCAGTAGCCTCATCTTCTTTTGGACCATATATCTTCTAAGAACCTTGTTATCGAACACATACATTTGTTTCCGTCATTTAAAGTAAGGAAACACGTTTAACTCCCATATAAAACATTCAGTAAAAATATTATTTTGTATATTTTTAGTTTTACATTCACTAAAAGCAGGCGAGATCACAACAACTCACTGACCAATAGCATTCATTTCCAGACTGTATCATTTCCCAATTTCAAATCTAATATCGTTATTGCTAGTAAAAATTGTTTCTAAATGTTTAAACGCATTAACCTTTTCAAATGATATGTTGTTCGAAGTAATCTCTAAATTATCTTCTTCAATCTATTTTCTCTGTGTGTATTCTTTTCAAAGTTCAGTGCTAAACTTATTCAGCTTCCTTACTATTGCCCAACAAAACTAAACCATCTGTGTATCCTAATATCTGCAATGCGTCATTTAATTTCAAAACTTCTCTACTCTCTTTTATTATCTTAAGAGCATACTCTAAAGCTAAGTTGAAAAATAACGGGGAAAGTGCATTTCCTTATTTCAACCCATTATGTAATTCGAAAGTATCTAATAAGTGGCATCCATCCCATACCCTGCCACGCGTATCAATCAAATATACCCCAATAGTTAACTTGACAAGTATTTTGGATATCCCAAACTTAACTAAAATTGTAGATAAATTGTTTCTTTAAAATGAATCATACGCATTTTTAAAATCTATATATAATTGATAAACCATTATGTTGTGCACCCACTATTTTTTCTAATATTTTCCAAACTGTAAAAATCTGATCCGTTCTTTATGTATTTGGTCGAAATCTACTATGATAAACCCCGATTATTTCCTCAGCATATTGTGCCAATCTCATTAGAATTATTTTAGATAAAATACTATAGCATGTTGGTAGTAGTGAGATATCTCTATAATTATTATAATCTGTTTTTCCCTTTTTAAAAATTGGTATCATAATACCTTCCTTCCATTCTTGTTTTGATAAAAAAAAATGCTATAATTTATTTGTAAACGTAATTACGTTTTTAACAACATGTATTTCAAATAACTTTTATTTATGTGTGAGTGAGAATGATCAGACAATACTTAAGTAATTAGTATGTGTAGTTGATAAGGTATAGCCAACAACCTTTTTCCATATGATATATTTTCATTAAGCAATTGATCGTCATATTATTTTTATTCGAAAAAGATTTGTTCATTTTTAATTATGGCAGCTATAATTAAATATATTATTGTTATATAGTTAATACTTTTTGGGAAGGCGAGCTTAAAATATAAAAATCCTTTTAATTTTTGACCAGCAAAAATATTATTTAAGTTATTTCATTATTTTAAAAGAATAACAAAAAAAAAATTATTATTAATAATACATATAATGAAGGTGTTATACAAGAAACTATAAACCAATAAAAAATCTGACTGTGACATTTTGAATCTGGCAGAAGAAAGTAACGACGTGAAAACTATGTTGCAAAAATCGAGTTTTTGTTGAATACCTTCCTCCTGTTTCATGCATTATACATCAAGTGGGTGGGTGCTGAAAAGAGGATTTGTGTTTTGAATCTTGGGAGCGAGGTGTTTATATAATACGACCTTTCGTATGCGCTCTTCGCTACTCGTTGTATTTCAAATATAGCAAACAAAATACTTTTCTCCTTGTAGTCTTAGACCAAAAGGAAGGAGGTTACTTTCCAGAAATTCTATGCACAAAAATAAAAGTTTAAATCCATACTAAACTCTTACATTATTCACTTTCACATATATATAACGTGGTGTAATCGTGAGAAAATGTCTTCCTAAGGATTATAATAGATCTTGACATCTTATGGGCCCCAAAATAAAAAAGGTTTGTCTTACAATCATGTCCGTCTCTATGTCAGTGTGTTTGCACGTGCCTCTCTTTGTCTATGGCAGGGGTCCCCAAACTGCAGAACGGGTTTGTCCGGCCCACGAATGCTTTGACAAAAATCTATGAAAAATTAGAAAAAAAAAATTGTAATGATTAATACTGAAATAACGGTGATCTTGTATGTAGGCTATACATACATACATACATACATACATACATACATACATACATACATACATACATACATACATACATACATACATACATACATACATACATACATACATACATACGTAGATGTATGTATGTATGTATGTATGTATGTATGTATGTATGTATGTATGTATGTATGTATGTATGTATGTATGTATGTATGTATGTATGTATGTATGTATGTGATAAATACCTNGTATGTATGTATGTATGTATGTATGTATGTATGTATGTATGTATGTATGTATGTATGTATGTATGTATGTATGTGATAAATACCTACTATGGGATACCGGGTAGAGTTGCAACAAAATCAATATTAACATTTTTACACTTTCATTTTTAAGAAATTAATAATTATAATATATAGACATATCCATATGTGTTTTAAATAAAAATAAAAATTTCATATTGCAGAATTTAAATTAATTTAATTGACTTTTAAACTTGGCAAGTGAGCGTTGAAAAACCGGATGCAGCTATCTGCAAAATAAATATTTTCACAATCATAAATAATATTTAAAAAATGCTACAAACATTTAGAACTACGTTTATTTCATATTAATGTTAAGTTAGGCTCCTACAAATAAATGTCGAGTTCATATCTATAAAAAGTATTATTTTTGGCATAATGCCAATAGGGCTAACTTTGCAGACATTACACTCCTTTGCTCCCCATTTACATTAAAACTATATTTCACTCTTTAATTTTTCTCAATTTACAATTTAATAAGAGAACGTTTAGTGGTAAGCATTAAATTCTTCAGCTATTTTAATTAAAATATATATACACTACTTTAATTTTACCTCATTTTTAATTATAATCAGTGGCGTTCTGTGTTTAACATTTGTGTGCACTGAGAGGCTAATACTTTTAACTAATAGAAATAAATTAGAGGCGTTAGTAGCAACCGTAGTTATCATACACCAGGATATGTTGTAACCATTGTTGAAAAACTGCAGGGTGAAGTTGCAACAGCTGTTGCAACACGCCCCACTAGGTTTTAAGATACAGAAACCTTTTTTTTTAAATTGTTAAAATATAAATAACCTACCCGTAAAGGCATTAATTAAATAAAAAACCTAACAGTTCTATTTTAACAATATTACAAAATATTTTTAAAAATCTGTTAACTATTTTTAAAAATCGTGAAACACTATAAAATTACTTGACACTGCTCTAAACACTGGGATGAAAATTACGGACAAATGATAATACGAGGTTTATCTGGGACACTGCAAATGGTAACACTATTCAAGACAAACATGCTAAGCTCAAGAACACGTCGTTTGACGTTGTTGATATTAAGATAAGCTGACTGTTCCAACTTGCCTCTGGTGCAAGCTCATCCTGTTCTACCCTATACAATATTGTATCTTCTTCAATCTGGCCTACCTAGTACTTACAACAACCTAATGTGGCCTCCGTTCAATAAGTTTAAGGACCCCCGGACTATAGTATCATCCATAAACTGCGTAATATGTTTCTTACCTCCCCTCTCCTCTTATGTAACACTATAGGGACATTCCCCAACTCGTGTTACGTAACTTTTTACATCATGAATAAAATGTCATGATAAATAAGGAATATTTTGTGAAACCAAAAGAATGACTCAGATTTAATACAACTTAGAATTGGATTTTATCTATAAGTATATTTATCAACGCTGAAAACGTGAGCAAAAAAATAATTTTTTCAACATTAGAAATGATCTTAACTGTGTTACGTAACACCCTGATGTACCCGTCCTACCCCCGTGTAGCACCATGTGGACATTATACATCAGCCCTTTTTCCTCCCTCCAACAAAGTTGTGTGATTTAATGGGTGACCCTATACGTGGGTTACAGCTGAATGGATTTGATACATTTCATTCAAACCTGATATTTAGATGTTGCCCTCGGCAGTCTTGGGTTAAAGTGCTCGCCTCAGGATCTGATGTTTTTGAGTTTGAACTAACCCGGGGTTAACGGATTTTTCTTAAGTGATAAATATCTGTAGCGCAATTTCCTTCAAAGGGGAAGTAAAGCCGTTTGTCCCATGTTGATTGTGACATGCAAAATAATCCTGGAAGGTTTGCAAAAATACCTTTACCGGCAAATTTTATAGTCCCTTTCACCCCCGCTCATATAAATTCTCATGTGCTAATATAAATCAGTCCGTTCATAAAGTGAAAGTTAAATAATATCTCAAATAAATTATATTTCTGTATTATATATTCATACTCGTCTTTTTTAAATGTTTTAAAGGTTTTTCTTAAAATGTTTAACTAGGGTGCGCCTTAGATGATAAACAAGAAGCCATGTTTATTTTACTAAAAACATATTTTTAAATGGATTAATGGTGACATGTGTTTTAACATTTTAAATTGACTAGCGATTTTGTTCAGATATAAATAGTCAGTTTAAAATTTTATTAAGAGTGTAATGGGATTATCAATATAATATGTTTATTTTTCAAAGTAAAAACGTATTGAGGGGTAGTTTGATACCACTAAATTTTAAAAATACTATCATAAACTGTAAAAGAATACATGTGACAAAGTTTGTACGATTGTATCGCTGCTGTAATGTGGTTTGCCACCCTACAATATATTTCCTTATAATTTTATAATTTGTAAATATTTTATCATTAATTTTTATTTTGGTTGAATTAAAATATGTGTTTTAAAGTTTCACGCTGTTTTGCCGTGCGTGACAAAATAATACCATTTATATCCATTCACAATAAAATGCATAATGCAAATGCATGCACAGTAAAAGCATTGTTTAAAAATTAAAAATAATGAATTTTGAGCTAAGAAAGAATAATTACCTTTTTATTAAACATATTTATCTTTCCAAAAACCTTGTTGACACTTATTGATTTATTTTCAATGTCGGCCATGATTTTATTCCTAGACATGTGAAGGATTGTTAGACAAGTGAGTGGTGTCTCGTAATAATTATAAAAGAAGAAAGAAAAGAAAAGTGGTGTAGGAGTAAATACTTGAAAACTAGCGCGCATTTCAATTTTGACGAATGGAAATAAAACATTTTAACTCTCTTTAAAACATGTTTCATATTTATTACCATTTATTTTCAAACCTTTTATAAACTGCACTTTAATTTATTTTATTTAATCCCTAATTCATGCCCAAACTTTTGTTTTAATGCATAAATATTCTCTTTGGACTTGAAAAAAATAGAACATGTTTAAATTTGATTCCTGGAACACTATTTGAAGAAGATTGGGATCTTCTTCCTCGGCATCATTTTAACATGGAATCAAACCTGTGTGGCTCCCAACTAGATTTGATTTAAAAAGTGGAAAATAGTTTTAAAGTGGGATATTATGAAGATATCCATAGAAAGGTGTTTGTCTGGGGAAAAAACTAGAAACTGTTCATTTCCTGAAACTGGGAAGGAAACAAATTTCAGACTTTCATGGCTATATCAACATGGACACTTTATTGGTGAGATACAGCCAAATCTTCAACATTACATTTTTTTCTCTCTCTCTCAAACATCACTCTTTCAGTATAAATTTCAAACATTCAGTCACTTTACTTCTTCTAGAACCTCAATTAATATTTTCTTTTATGAAATAATATTAGTTCAACTATTGATTTTTCTTGTTTTTGTCAACAATACTATTTTATTTTATTTACTCAAAACTTAAATCATACGATTTAGCTATACATTTTTTCACTCTAGTATTATATATTCTAAACTCCTAAACTTAACCATGTTCAGAGATATTTATTTTTTATTTAACTATTTTATTGTTCATAATTAGCTGTAATAAAATATATTCTATCTGTAAAATCAGAAATTATATTTACTCGGAACTCCATAGGTAGGTTTGGGATGTGGAAACACTATAGTAATGATACACTAAAGTTTTAATCATTGTCTTTTTATTATAATTTCAATTAGTACATTTCATTAAGTGATCCATTTTATTTGAATTGTTCATGTTATATTTTATATATTTTCCTTCAACTCTTGTAGAAATTTACAGCACACCATTGTGCGTACTTTTTGTGGGCTATTGTTATTGTTATTGTTATTGTTATTATTATTGTTATTATTATTATTGTTATTGTTGTTGTTTGTGTTATTATGGTTGTTGTTATTGTTATTGTTGCTGTTGTTATTGTTATTGTTATTGTTGCTGTTATTATTATTATTATTATTATTATTATTATTATTATTATTATTATTATTATTATTATTATTATTATTATGTAAGTGTTTCCACATCTCAATACTACCTATGGACGTCCAGGTGAATACATTTCTATTATTACAACTGAGAAAATAATATTAAAGTGTGTATATATTATGTATATGTATTTGATCTATATATATCATAATGCACCGCTACACTATTAGGGGTGAAGCGGCAACCTCCTAGTCCTACCAACAGTTTATCAACAGCAGGTGGAAACAAAGGGAAGTTCACATGACATAAAAAACAGTTTATATGAAAATAAATTAAATGTACAAAACTGAGGTTTCAGAAGATGATTGATGACCACTTGTAAGTTTGTTTTCGTCTGTATTATTTGTAAGACAATACGTAGACACGGTATACTCATAGAGAAAGGAATACCACTAGAGGGAACGAAGGATAGGGAAAAACTCAGTCTAGTTTAGAACAATGGAAACTGTAGTT
>CABFWB010008551.1:0-17299 GCA_902151455.1 Timema bartmani
CCTTGGGGGCCGCCACAAGGAGGCACTCTGTCAGGATTACCAGACAAAGAACACCCCACTGGCAGGGGTGGGGAGCCTCTCGTCCTGTCCGAGTTAGGGCAGTCACACGAGGGCTAGCACATCTCAAAGCCAAGGAGATTCCAACCCCAAACCAGTGCTACCCCTTAAATCCTATCAACAGGTATAATTGTGCAGTCAACTATTCTACTTACTATGTTTATGGAATTAGAACCCCAAAGGTTTATTGCTGCACTTAAAAATACTCCACTGTCTCTTTCTTGGGCTAGTTTTATTCAGTCCTCATAACACCCATGTATCTTTCAGGTCCACTCCAATGCTATCCTCACATTTGCATAATTTCACTGCATAGATGGCAGCACTTTGATTAAATAAACAGATATATAAAAAAACATCCTCTTGAACCTTCCACGCCCTGAGAACATAATGGGAAGTAGAAATAGCCTCCTTTTTCTATGTTGAATTGATAAACTAAAAGTTCACATGGGCTTCTTAGTAATATGGATACGGTCTGAGTAGATTTTTAGTACGAGGACATAGTTTGAGTCATTCACAGCCATGATGCATGTATTAAACTATGTTTGGACTTAGTCTATAGCACCGTGGTTCGTAGAGCAGTGGACGAACGTTGGACAATTCAAGCTGATTAATGTAAGTAAGGACCCTAATACCTAATATGAAGTGCCAGATAGGACCAACCTTTCTAAAGTAGTTGATGATGTGTTTGCCAACCATGGACTACTGACACTATAAGTTGTTTGTTTCTAAATTACTCTTTTAATGGAATACCCTCACATTTATGTTATTATCTTAACAAGTACCTACCACACATTATCAACCCCAAACTGGGTTCATCTGATTCAGTCATAGCCTGATCCTTCCTTTAGACCACCCTTACTGATTTCTCGACCGATTGCCCATACTAAGGGTAAACATCTACATCAACTGATGTCAGAATGGAAAGTAATTAAAAATTATGTCAAAAGCAGTCTTTGTAGTCTAAAAATTTATATCAGAAGTGTTGACCCGTTACAATTGGATAGGTTCTAACTCAATTATTTATTTATTTTGGAAATGATTAAGAAGTACCTATTAGATTCACAGCATCTCGGTTAAGGCTTTTTGCCGCAATATACATCCATGACAACTTTGCATGGAAATAATTAGTTTCTAAATGTATTAATCCATCCAGAATTTTATTTTAAATTGAATTTTAATTGACTTTGAATACTGGGAAGGTTTCTAGGTTGACTAACTTTTTTCAAGTTTTAATCTCATAGGTAAAAGATTATTTTTATCAAATTATCTTCATTAAGAATAATATATGTTTTTGGGTATTAGGGATTTTAAATGGGCAATAATGTAGCTATTATTTTATACTACCATATTACCCATTTAAAACTCAACATCTTCATTTATGGTCATGTAATGTGTCCCATTGGTATTTGTTGGACAATGATTGTGAATGGAAATCTTTTTTAGAGACCCTTAAAATTTGGAAGAACCATTTCAATTAAAAGCTCTATAGTTATTTAGTCCAATGAACTTGTGAAACTGTTCCTCAATTGAAGATTTCATTGTAAACAATATTTTTCGTGTATACTTTTTTATTTTTTGGAGGCACCCATGTGAATTTTTGGTCAACCAGTATGCCGGCACTCTTTTTGGTTAGGGGCTAAATGCTTGCAAATCAGACATGAGGCATTGGACCTAAAATTATAAGACCTCCTAAACTAAATTTTTTACCTTCATAACACCTAACATAAGATCTAATCTCACTGCACCTAATTTTATAGCTCCCTAACTTCACTAGACCTAAAAGCACTGGACTTAAAATTAATTTTTCATAGATTACTTTAAAATATCCTTAACTGTTCAAACAGACAGTGGACCTAAAGGCAGTAGACCTAAACTTTACAAGACTTAATTTCACTGGACCTAATTTTATAAGACCTAACCCCAAAAGACCTAAACTCACAAGGCAACTAGCACAAGACCTAACTTGATATGGCCTTGCTGGCATAAGACCTAAAACACACTGATAGGAACACGGACAAAGGCGTCAGTCTTGTCTTATCTAATTTTCTTGGGAATGGAAGGCTGGAGTTCAAATCCTTCTGGGTTTATCGCGCTCATCAAGTAAGAACGGGTGCCTCCCATTTATCTTTTAATTGCTAACCGTCTTGGATTACGATAGTTGAATCAATGTTTATGAATGGTTTGAGTTGAACATCAAGATATAAAGTGGTTTAATAAACATGGCCACAAAACTTGGAATCTGAAATAATGTCAAGCTCATCTAATACAGTTTGCTGCTAACAAGGAAGTTGGGATTAGAATTACGGCCGAGCGTACAGAGGTATTTTTCCTAGATAATTTCTCACTCTCTTTTCAATCAAATGGGAGAACATTTCCACTAAATTCCTCATTTTTCAGTCATTTTAAAATAGTGAAATCAAATGTGAATAGATTGAACGAGAAATAAGATGAAAATCTGTGACAGGCATGATTGCCACTGTTAATAATCTCGACTGACGTGCTCAGCTTTTATTTAGGAAGTTAATATTTGTCTATCCTTTTCGAGTATGCTTGGTGTGTTTTCCCACTTATTTGTCTACTTATCCTTCTTCACGTATTTCACCATATTTAAAAATAAATTAATATTAAAAATTTACCCTAGGGACATATTTATTACTAACTAAAAAAGAAAATGTTACTTTGCAATAATCGTGGCCCATATGTTTATGTCCCCCGTATCACGTTTTTACTAGCCCTCTTGGGCTATCCACATATTTACACAATGGTGTAATAAAGAGAAATGTAGAATTTAGAAGAAATTTACTCTCATTTGTGTGGAAGAAGAATCGGAAACAATTTATTAAAACCCACCCTCAGTACACTTGACTGGAATTTGAACTGGTTCTATTGTCTGAATCATTCGATCACCGATGCGGGCTACAGAGCAGTTATTGAGGTTGAACAAAGCCAATATCATTATTGGATGCTTGTATTTTACCAGCTTAATCTCATGGCATATGACATTAGCAACCTTCATCTATTTGTTTAGTTAATTAATGGGTTATTCTTATTAAAATACATATTATATATTATTATATTTTAACCATTGAAAGTCTTGAGAGCCGCATCAATCACATAAATAGGTGACCTATATGCCTATCTATATATTTGTCCATCATATTTATAAAATGTGAGTTTTTTATTTTATTGAAAGTCAAAGTATAGCTAACATTAGGGCCTTATATATGTTTAATAAAATAACACGTTAAGCTCTGCAAATGAAAAATAACACATTTAAAGTTGGGTTCCCCAAAATTGCCACTCTCTCTTCCCACCCCATATATTCTCCCTACATCCACTTTCTTCTCTTGTGAAATAATCATGACACTAATAATGATGCTGATTTGATACTAAAGACAACATTTTTACTTGTAGAAAATTAAACGAAAACCTAGGAGGTCGAGATCTTAAAGCTACTTAAAAAGGGGATATAATAAATATATGAAAATTTGTTTGATTTTATAATATAGTTTCTGTCTGGAAAAACTCTTGTGGCCTGTGTGTTGACACCCCTAATTTAAAGTTTGGGTTGAAAGAATTTTGACAAAGAAAAAAATAATTTTGCAAGCAGAATTCCATGTGTGTTTAATAATTTCACAAAAACTTTCTGTATATTGTTTTAGACTTTTACTTCAGATTATGTGGTTCAGTCCCAACTGAATTCACTAGAGATCAAGACTGATTTAAAACCGTAGGTCGGTCGTGAAAGATGAGCTGCTAAACAAGTACTCGTTCGTGAACAACTGAATGCTAAAAATGAACGGCTTATTTCACTGAAATGAATCACTTTGAGCCGTTCTTTCCATCTCTACTCTGGTCTGCCACCAGACTGCCATTCTCATATTTCGCTTAAATTTCCCCAGCCTGATAACTTTTCCCATATCCTTTAATGCCTAAATAAACTACCCCGAGATTTTTAATTGTGCTATTATGTTTATTATACTGGATGGACATAAGCATACGCATTGCCAAAGACCAAAGTGTGACGCTCAAGTTTATCCTCTGCTTCATTGTGGGGGGACAGATTTAACGGTTTCTTTCAATGTTCTTATGCGAAAACATGTCTCTGATGAATAAAAGTGTTATTGTTTGAAAAGAGTGAAGTATTATACCACACTTTCCTGAAGAAACATTTACATTAAAGGATACACAATTCAGTTTTACAGGTAATACTGTACAGATACGAATAAAATCTTTAATATATTAACTAAACATGTAGCTATCATCCATGTTGTTTACAGGGTGCCAAGACTACATTTATATTTAAAGATGGCTATCAGCTTGTATATTGGTTTCAAAAACCATATTATATTGAAAGTTCGATAAGTAAAGTGAATAAGGTGTCTTAAAACTTGATTACATTTGTTTGAATGACAAATTTTATGTAGTGGCCATAGGTTCAAACGATCATTTAGGTTATAGGCTTGTAAAAACTACTATTATTGGCCTACTATTTTTTTTTTTAAAGTTAGCTCATATCTTGTATATTGCCTTCAGAAACCATATTATGTTAAAAGTTCAATAACTATAATGAAACAAGTTAGCTAAAAACTCTATTGCGTTTGTTTGATGCCGGGATCACGATCAACTTAAAGTTAACTTAACGTAACTTAACGTAAAGGACCTCCTCGTGTGTTTAAATGGAAGCGAATCATGATGCAGTTAACTTAACGTAAGAGATGTCCTGGGAGGTCTTTTAATTTAAGTGAAAGTTACTTGAACGGTATCACGTGATCTAGCCAGCCAATCATTATGCGAGTGACGTCACCAGGGCTACTTAGTAATTCATTTGTTGATATTATGACCAATGTTTACTCTTTAGCGTAAGTTCTAGTGATCAGACATTTATACAAAATAATTAAACTAAAATAGGAAAGCTAAATTTATCAAAAAAGTTTTGTAATAGATATTTATTATATCGTTTGAAAAATTAAACATTCACAGATCATCACTGTAAAACTAGTACAAATCACAGATCATACTCAAGAATGAAGATGTTTGGCTCGAGTTGTTACGTTAAGTTACGTGAATCGTGATCACACATACGTTAAGTTAACTTTAAGTAAACGTTACGTTAAGTTAACGTTAAGTGGATCGTGATACCGGCATTAGTAGAATAAACGGCCAATAAGAACGGAAGTAGAAATTTCCTTCTGAAAGGTTTTCTCCTACTTAAACCCTATAATAGGGTAGGCTTCTGGCACGAGATAAAACCTTCCAAACGAGCGTCCTTCAAAATCCATCGTATATATTAGCGTACATCAACTTATTTAAAGAAAAAACTCTCCAGTTTCTAACTTTGTTATGCTCTTCAAGGCTTTTACTAACTCATTTAAAGCATTGGCTTGCTTGGGTGTAAGATAGAGATACCCGAAAGTTACGTTTTCTCCTATACAATGTTATGAAGACGACAGCTAGAAAATTTCAGCCACATATATCCATCCATTTATATCATACAAATCAATGGTTCTACCTCGCTAACTTTACCCTCTAAATACTTTCCTTTTCTCTATGAATATGACACTGGCCTTCCTTTTTGTGTTGTCAAAAGTGTTTCAGTTCAATTCCCTAACACTTTCTAAACAATATAAATTTGCTCTCCTTCTAAATATATAAACATTGAGTTTTATGTAAATGAATGTACAAAATAAATACAACAAAGGCTTTTGTTTATAGATTTCAAATATTTTTTTCTCGCTCTCAAACAGATAAGGATGAAGAAGATAATATATTTGGATAGGTATTAATTTTTTCTTTCTTTTAAAACTTTCTTGAATTATCTTAACAATCTTATCTTAAGAAAATGTAGTCATCAATATTATCACACATATTTCAAAATTATCTTATCTGTAACTTTGTATTGTGACTGCTGTCTATTATGTTTGGTGTATTTAAAAAAAAAAAGTTTAGTTCTGATTTTGTTTAATTTTATTTCATGATAAAATACTTATAATGTCTTTTAATCTTTTAAAATCTAAACTCTGTAAAATAAGTGAGCTATTAAATTATTAAATAATTATTAAATAATAATTTAAAAAAACACAAATACATAGACTAGACAAACTTATTTGTAAATCGAAATAATTATAATTTCGTACAATACCTCTATTTTATGTATTTGTATAATTATTTTAGTTTTATTAATATTTGTAATTACCTATATAATTATTATTCATACTTTCCCGTCAAATTCATTCACACATTTAATTGTATAAGGCTGTTTTGAAAATATAATTTATCAAAAATATTATTTAATCAAAATATAGACTAATTTATATTTTTTATAAACAAGTAAATTTTAAAATTCAATAATCTCTTGATCTAGATTTTTTTTTAAAAGACGTGACATTGTAAGTTGTCCTGCGATCTATCTACGATGTCTGACAGTCTTCATTGTGGCTATTAAAACGCTTTACTTATAGTACCCTATATATTAGATCTTGTCTTAAACACGCGTGCGTCTAAAGTAATTTAAGTGGTTATCTTTCAGACATCCGTCATGGACGACCTCCATTGTGTTAATTCGTAGTCTTCGGAAAAAGGGTACTGAACCCAGTGCTCGTATTTTAAAAGTATATTTTTTTGTGATTATTGAATCACCACGTGAATGGCTTTTAATTTCCCCCTAAAGTGTGTCCCTAGGTGTAAATAGTGTGGAATGGCTGGCGCCAAAGTGTTACTTCGTTGAGTGTTTGACCTAATAGAGCCCTAACAAACGCATTAATTGTGTCATTTAAAACATCGTTCAGGGAGTAATTTAGTTATCTTTGGCTTATTTTACATTCGGGCTACAATGGTGAAGGAGAAACCAAATTCCACTCGCATATACGACGAAGAGGGTTTCAGACGACGAGCAGCGTGCATTTGTGTGAAGAGCGAGTTGGAAAAGGAGGTAAGTTTGATATTTTGGTAAATTAGTGGTGATTAATACTTCCTGGTCTTATTCCAATATTATACTTGAACTGTCTCGCCTTGTATCATATTAAGTTCCTCTCTACAACCAGTTGTACCCCTTTGTAGGGCTCTCGTTTTACTGGCTGTATCCTAATTCTCTACTTTGTACCCTTGATAACCTACTCTGTAAAAGTTGCATCGGTGATCATGTGACCTAGTGTAGATCTGTCTGAACTGTCAACAAGGATGCCGATGCACACCTCGCACACCCTTGAGTCCAAGGACAGAAGTACCTAATGTGATGTCGATATGCCTTTGGTTTGGTGTTTGACTGGCAACTGGAGTAGAGAACGTTTATGATTTCTTTAGAGAAAAATATTTTTCACAAAAAAAACTAATCTTGCAGTTTTATTAATTCTATAAGAGACACTCAAAAGTTAACTATTCATATAGTATGTTTTGTTAGCTAAATAACATCAGAAAACACACATGACAACTTTGCATGGAAATAACTAGTTTTTAAATATATTAAGCCATCCAAAATTCTTATTTAGTTTAATTTAATTTTCAAAGACTTGGGCTGTATCCGAATAGTTCAAGGATCCGTGGGAAGAAGTCTTGATGAATTCACACTCGCCACGCACTTCCCAAACGAAGACTGCATCAAACTATTTGAATGCCAACGACCTTGCTACACCCCTGGGTCCGCAGTGCCGCTCTCTAGCAATGATCTTAGAAATTATGTAGTCATCTATTAGCCCTAAAGAAAACTATTTCGGCGTACTAAAATTGGTGTTTTAAATTGTTGGTTGTAAAATTTGCACCATTTGCTTTGATATTATTTGCAACGTTTGTTTACTGTACATCACACTGAGAAACAATTTGATAGTTTTGGCAATATCAAATGAGATGATAATAGAACAGTTGCTGGTAAAACTCCGCACCAAGGCCGAACGAGGATGTATCTATGACGTGTGGCTTCCATCCTTGGGTCCAAGGACGTAAAGAGGAATGCATCGGCATCCTTTGTGACTCTTCGGACAGATCTACACTTGATCACGTGATTTCCAATGCAACTCTCAAGGATACACGTATCAAGGTGACAGCGCATAAATAGACTCTTCGGATACAGCCTTGGAAGGTACCTAAGTTAAGCTTGGTTAGTTAATTTTATACACTATAAGCACACTTATCTATGGAAAAGACCTAGACCTAGATCTTCAAGGTGTGGTTACTGTAGACTTTAGTGTCTTGTTACATCCTTTGAAATAGTTTTTTTGAGTTGAGCAACTATTTTCTAAATTATTAATTAAATACGATAGTCTTAGTATTTGGATGTCTAACTTTTTTGTCTTATTTAATTAATAATGCTGCAAGGCAAGGTTTTTTTTTGCAAAAAAGTATTTTCTTAAAAATAACCTTAAGTGTTCTTGTTTCTCGCCATTTTAAATTATACAGACTAAGCTACTAAAGCAAACATGTTTTATAATACTAAGAAGTTGGTTATTTTGAAAAGTTGATTAATCTAATCCAAGCCTACCATTTTATTATCACTTAAGTTAGCAAATTGTTTATTGGTGTCACATCATTTAATTTTCATAAAACAATGAGAAAACAATGAACTCAAACAATAAAATGGTGCAAATATTAAACACCATAATATTTTTATTTTCACTAGGCCTGATAGATGGGGTTTGACAGTTTCTAAGCTCATTGGTAGGTAATAGCACTGTGGTCCCAAACCTTTAGCAATGCTCATTGCTGTTCGAATTGGCTAGAACTAGCAGTCTTTAGTAGTAAGTGCACAAGGAGTGGGAATTCTTCAAGTCCATAGGATCCTTGAGACATGTAAGTATTTTCAAAAGGGTAAATATTAATCCTATTATTGAGTGAAATATTGGCTACAGAAGTTTGCAACTGAAATATTTTTAAAAAATCCATGTTCTCCTCCGTTGCATTGCAGCTGTTAAGCGAAGTATTTCTATAAATAAAGAATATCAGGTTAAAAACCTACATGAGGACAGTCTTATTGCTCAAGGTGTAACTTATGATACAGTCACTGCATCTGAACTACTGAAATATGACAAATTCCAAAAAGATAATTCATGCTGCAAGGGATGCATCAGGAATAAGGAAAGAAGCTCTTGAAAAGAAGAAAATGATTGTTTTAGACTTATATCTAATAATAATAAAAACATCGAATGAAATAAGGAAATTGGAACTAAAATGAACAGTTTTGCAGAAAGAGAAGAGGCAGAAATGTTAGCACATTAAATTAAAATATTAAAAAACTTTTGTGATTAAATGTTAATTTTTATCTCCACCCTAAGAAAGATTTTGTTTGAAGGTTGTATTATCTTAATTCTTATTCATTTAGGTAACTGTAATCATCCTTATTTCCAATTAATTTTTTCTTACTATCATATTTGTTGTTTGTTTTTTTATTGAAGATTCTCTATTTTTATTACTATGTATTTATTTAAAAAAATCATTATTAAAAAAGATGACTTTTGTAATGTTATTTTTGCTAAAATAATTACTTATAATATAAATTTAATTGTCGGTTGACTCCGTCTTTTAAATACGTAATTACATTGACCATCTTACTGGGTTTTTTTATTTTTATTTTTTCAATCACAATTTTTTCTCCTGAAGTTTTGAATATTAATTATTTATCTACAATTATATATATAATCTACTTAAATCTTTATTTCACTATATTAAATTTTCCTTCTTTATTTTGATTCATAAACTGCCAACCCTCCATGCTTATTTTTTTTTGATGATTTTAACGCTATCTGCTTTAGAGAGTTTATTTAAGAACTGTTATGATCTTAGTTTCATTTATATTCTTGGACGCTTATAACATCTGGCTGTTATTTGAAGAACTAATTGCCCCTAATGGAAGAGATTATTAATCTTGTTTAGATTTTTGGTGGGAAATTTAAAAATTAATTTTAAAGATTTTTGTTTATTTGTCAAATTATACTATATTAAGTGATTTTTATAACAATACTATCTTTCACTGTCTAAAGAGTTAAGATTTTTTTTTATTAGTTGTAAATCTCGGCATATAGTGTTCTCCTAGGCCAGAAGTTATTTTAAAAAGAAAGAGAACATGTTTGTTAATTGTTAATGGTTTTGTTTTGTAGACTCGCAGAAATTGTTAGAAAAGATAAGGATGGACTCCATTTGGGTCATCTCAAATATATTAATTTTCTATAGTTAAATATCATTTTGGCGGCAAAAACTTCTTTAAAAGTGAGGACTAACCTTTAAGGAAGGACAGGAGATAGTTTCAACGAGGAATATTTAAGGTATAAAACCTAGAATATACAATTGTTACCACAGCCTGAGATCACCAAGCTACATTATTGGGTGAGACAAAATAATTTGTCCATCATCATCCAGCTATTAGAAGTATCAAGTTATATTTTATTTTTTTCAAAGGACTCAATATTTTAATCTGATATAAAACCTAAATTAAACCTGTTATGTTATCATTTCATTTCAAGGAATATTTCTGTAATAATTCATAATTTTATTTTGTGTATTGTTATCACATTTCAAGTGAGTTTAAAAATATTTCAAGTGTTGGTTCACAATCCTTAAATTAATTTTATATTATAGGAGGCATGCCTTATTAGGTAGGGTTTATTTATTTACTTTCTTTAATAGAAATCTACCTACCTCCGAAAATAAGAGGGGTTGGTAGTTGGCGCCCAATACTATATCAGGTAAATAAAATTCATTTACTCATACCTAATCTTGATCCATATCACAATTAATCAATAAAAATATATAAAAAAAAGTCAACAATAATTTTTTTTGCACACACAGTGTGGAAAGTATCGGCTGCCAGTGTGTGGTGGAGGCCAATCTGTGTCTGTATATTAAATAGATATTAGAGAGGGGCCTAACCTACATTTATTCAAATCCGAACCTTCATTTTACCTTTGAATTAGATTCTTAGAAAATATCTTGACCAGGTGGCGGAAAGGGGGGGGGCTACGAGATATTTACACATCACTGTGTGAACCACAGAAGGATATTGGGGTATGTTGCTGATTAAACAAGATGGAAAACTCACGCGGAATATTCAACACATACACTGGTAGAATTAAATTAACTACAGCTAAACAAGTCACTGAATTAAATAACAAGAGTAATATTCAAGTATGTAAAATTAATAATCTAATAAGAAAACATAAAATAGAATCAAATTAAATAAATAAATTAATAACTACAAAACAAATAACAATTCAAGTATTTCAAAAGTCACAAAAATGTTGACACAGTTGACAACAAAAATATCTATGTCACCCGTGTAGTCCACATTAGTCAGCACTTGTCCCGCCTATGACACACTGTGCTGACTTGTGCTACACAAATGCGGGATTCGCTGATTCTCTCAACCCACTTGCTGGCCCATTTGTAAATCACGCTACCCACTCCCGGGCATGCTGGTCTGGACACACCGTTACACTAACTTGGCTAACCTCAACTCAGACTGCCAACTGTGTATATATAGGAAAACAGTCAGTCTAGATATCTCCATTTCCAGAATACACTACATGGTTCGAAGAAAGTGAACCCAGACTCTTCTATAAAGGATCATCCATAAACCATGTAACACTTTTTTCTTATCTTTCTAGCCCCCTCCCCCCATGTAACACCATGTAGACATTTAGCCCCCACCCCTACCCCAACCTGTGTTATGTAACTTTTCTCACTAATAAAGAATGTCATTATTTCATAGGGAAGTTCTGTGATACTAAAGGAGGGATTCAGATTTAATACTTCTTAAAATCCATTTTAAATCCTGATTATAAATGATTTCAGAGAGTATTATTATTTAATAGACATAAAAACATCAAGCTCCAATTCCTCAGGGCGATGAGGAAAAACCTCTGCTATATTTATGTTATGGATGTCAGGTTTGCGATCTGAGTAAGAGCAAGACGGCACTATTATGTGCTGACTGGGATGGCCCTTTTCTGTAGTGGAGTTATATGATGATGTTAAAGTGCTCACTTCCGATGCTTGACGCTGGGGGAGACATCTTTCTTAATATTGTGCANAGGAGGGATTCAGATTTAATACTTCTTAAAATCCATTTTAAATCCTGATTATAAATGATTTCAGAGAGTATTATTATTTAATAGACATAAAAACATCAAGCTCCAATTCCTCAGGGCGATGAGGAAAAACCTCTGCTATATTTATGTTATGGATGTCAGGTTTGCGATCTGAGTAAGAGCAAGACGGCACTATTATGTGCTGACTGGGATGGCCCTTTTCTGTAGTGGAGTTATATGATGATGTTAAAGTGCTCACTTCCGATGCTTGACGCTGGGGGAGACATCTTTCTTAATATTGTGCACTCTTTTTTAGTCCTATTATAATATAGAGAGCTATTTAAACAATTCTAGGCATACAACTTGCCTAAATTATATTTTGGATCAATCTACAATATCACTTTAATTAACTTATCAATACTTAGACCAAGTTTCGTTCCAACATTGATCCTAGATCCTGGTCTCACTCTCGAAAAAGACTAAATGGCCAATGAAGCAGAGATCAGGGTTCGAATACCTGTCGGGTGTACTCAGATTGGCTTTTCCTAAATGGTTTTATACACTCTCTCTCCACATTATTGTGGCTAGATTACCTTTAAAATTCTACCTTCCTCATTTCTACTCCTTTAGATAAATATAATAAAAAATCATTATAACTACAATTTGACTATACCACCCTACAAAATGTATACTATAAAGATGGAATTTTAAAGAAAATCTACCAGCATTTGAATGGAGGGAGGGTGGGAAACCATTTAGGAAAAGCAACCCTCAGTAGACCTGACTGGCATTCAAACCCCATATCCCTAACATTGGCCGCCTAGTCTACTGAGAGAATGACCATTTAGACAATGCGGCCACTGGAGCGGGCGTATAATAGTTGCATTTATATACTTACACATTAGAATTATCAGAAGGGAAAAGGTATAGGCTTAAATACACCACCTTTTGTGAATAATTAATAATATTTGAAGCTTTACTTTTCATAACATGCTGCTGGTACGAAGAAATAACACCATTGATGGACTCCTCAAACTTGCCTTGAGATAAACTCTGTACTTTTGTTTCTTTCCACTTCACTACAACATCTTTTTGAGACTCTTCCACTATTTTTTCTGGATATCACTTTCTATACGCAAGCAATGAACAAGTCTCCTCTTTTTGAAGAAATTGTTTTTGTTTCTGTAAAAACAAAAGCGATTATTCACGGTCTATGTAAAAGAATGTGCAGTAGGAATCTAAATTATACTCAAGCTCAACTATACTAATAAATTAGGGCCCCATCGATCGACAGCTCCAATCCAACTAAAAGCACGTAAAGGGGTCAGTGGATTGGACAAATATAAACAAGTGCATTAAACTATGTGTTTTCGAATGTGTTTGGCATTTGTAGTCTCGGGCAGACAATGCCACCTAAGTGCATTCGAAGTATTGATAAACAAAAAGTGCTAAACTTGCATTTTCAACGCCACAGATATTCAGAAATGATCCATAAGTATGTTTATCAAAGGTGAAAACATGATCAATCATATTTTTTTTAACATTAGAATTTGAGTTTAAGATCTGTGTTACGTAACACTTTGATGTACTCCACCCTCCCGTCATGTAACACCATGTAGACATTAGAGCCCCCCCCCTCCCCAAAACGGTATGTGGCTAATGGCCGACCCCTAAGTGCAGTTGACTTCTTTTCCAAGAAAGCTCTCCCCGACCCATTATAAGCCCCTTGGCAGTCAGGTTCCCCTGTTAGACAAGGATGGATCGAGATAAGAGGGAGGACAGTAAAAATTGCAGGTGTGGCAGTCAGCACAGTCTGGAGCACTAATCTTGTTACAATATGAAGCATAAGGGTGTTCAAATTTACCACATGGGTAGGATTTTTTCCCTTGATTTCTGTGGTTGTAAATTAATGGTCTGGTGTTTGGTTGTTAGGTTTTCCTTATCATTATATTGGTCTTAACCATTGGTAGCCGTTATAATACCTCTAAAAAATAATACACACACAAAGTTACAAATTGTATTTGGATTTTTTTTTACAAAATAAAGCATGACACTTATTTCTGAGATAGAAAATCTTTGTTGTGAACAAACTATAAACTTTCATTGCAAAAATATTTTTCAGTGGCAATGCAGTTGAATATTCTTTAAGTAAAAATGTTTGATTATTACAAACATAACCCTAAAGTTATTTCATTTAATACTTTTAAAATAGGGATTGTTTGATTCTGAGAGATTTTCATATCTACTGGATTTTTTAGTTAAAATAGACTGGAATTTAAAACTCTAGTCCAGTAGATTTTGACCACATGTCAAAGTGTGAAGATTTAAGAAACACATATTGTATATGTATAGACCTTGCTTACCTATGAGAGACACTAAGATTAAACTAAACAAAATTTGTAAGTGTAAAACCGTTGCTTTATTAAGTGAACATTATGGCATGAGGCAAAGGAGTTACCAGGGTACTTAAAAAAATTTAAACCTAAAAATATTGTTTAAAATGCGGCGAAAGAAAAATAATGGGATTTTATATTTACTAATTATTTATTTTAATTTATAAATTACTATATTCTAGATAATTGTGGGTAATTTAAAACACACCTTGTATGTATACACTACACATTTTTATCATAATAGATTTGTACCTTCATAGGAAAATTTTATTGATACAAAATTAAATTTATTAACACAATTAAAGATTATGCCTAGCTAGTTTGGGTAAGAACAATATGTATATTGTTTAGGTAAGAATTAATATATATTAGGGCTGGGGTAATAAGCCCTTTTGCAGATATTGCCGATGCCGATATTGCTGGTAACAGATGCCGATTTAGTTTCTTTTGCAATATTACAAAAGTGAATAGTAACAATACTCAAAAACAGGAGTTATCTGAATTTGCCACTTTTATATTTTTCATGATAACCATCAAAACAGAAAAATTGCCACAAATGGCATTTCTAGGTATTTTTATTCAAGTACAAATAAAAATATTCCCAGGCACTGAAAAGTTTTGTCTTTGATGTTTTTTATATTATTAATTCTCAATTAAATGAGCAATATATTAATGCTCAGTTAAACGACAAAATAACTAAACAAATAAGCTATTTACATCAACGGTAAATTGGTACTTTGACATTACGCTTGAACACGCTCTAAGAACTGATCTCGAGGAGTGCTCAGTGAGCGAAGGATCGGGCGGATCTTGGAGCCCTCAGTAATCAGCATGGAGCCGATGTCACACACTATGAAGTATAGAAAAACACATGATTACTGAAAACAATTCTGCGCAGCTAGCACCTAGAGTACAGAATAACACAATAATGATCTACGCTATCTTGGACATATTCGTTGTTTTTGTTGTGTGAATAAGTTACGGTTTCGTAAATAAAATATTGTTTAATTAATTCTGCCAACGAAAAAATAGGGAGTAGATAAAATATAAATAACTCAAATCCAAAACAAAAATTATTTAATTAGAAAGAAAAATGCTGTGTGCATGCTTGACTCGTGCTGAAAGATGTAGGTAATATTTCATATTAGGTTGGTATACAACTTGTATTCATTTAGACCTACGTTACTCATAGCCATAATATGATGTATTTTTAATTTTTTTGAATCCACAACAAATAAAATCATACTGGCCTACCTAATACTATTTTTTATAGTGTTTTAACTTTGTTACTTGAGGAAATCTTTATCTCGAATATGTTTATCAAGTATTTAAGAATTTGAAATAAGGCTTAAAGTAAATTAAATTGAATGGGTTTTTTTAGAATGTTGGTTTTGCTGTTTATTATAAAATAAAATATCTAACGCAAAATTAAAGAATTTGTGTTTCCACATGTGCACATGCGCGCACACGCACACACACACACACACACACACAGAGTAGTGTGAAAATTAATCTAAACACATGTTATTTTGTAAAAAGTAACTTTATTTAGAAAAAAATTAATACCTGTACAATTTGTAAATATCTAGTACTTTATATGTCCTCCATTATTCTTGGGTGGTCTAGGCGTAAGGTGTCGGACTTCTGTGCTGAGGGTCCGGGGTTCAATCCTCGGTCCTGGCACAGATTTATCTGATTGTCAAACTCTTCCTTCACCTCTGACAAGATGTGTATTAATCACCCTACCATTACTCATTAGCGTAAGTGCGTATAACTCGAATGGGTAGTAAGACGTGGTGCTAATAATAATAATCCTTTATTTTTAATCAATTCACGTACAGAATTTGGCATGGATTCAAGAAGTGTACTCCACATTTTTTTTTTGTTCGTCACAAAACTATACCTGTATTATTGAGTAAATGAGGTCAGTTTTTGTGGTACAGTTCATTTTTGAGAGTTTTTTTACAATTGCCCAAAGGTTTTCGATAGGGCTTAGGTCAGGGGAGTTACCTGCCACTGGAGCACTTTAATGTTTTGTTCTTCAAGTTTATTTCACTTTTTTTGGGCATTATGGCATGGCGCCAAACCTTGTTGGAACACCCAGTTTCCTTGTGGAACTATATTTTGAAGTTGTGTTACAACCCTTTCCTGCTGTATAAAATATAGAAATATTTACTTATACTGTTTTTTAAATATTTTTTTACCAAACAGTCTACATTTTAATTTTAAAAAGATCCCAACACTGGTCACTTTTGATTATACTTTAATCCATTTTTAAAAATCTATTTATAAATTGTTAATGCACTTTCTCTGGTTTGGTCCACTTTTTACACTAAAAATTACTTGTACATCAGTTTCATTCAAGTGCTATTATTTTTGTATTGTAACGTTCCTTACTTAAATTATTATTTTAGAATGTTTTCTAAAATATTTATTTCTTCTGTGCCAGAGTACAGAAATCAGTTTCCTGATAACTTAAACTTTAGGTAGTCTTATATATATACAGTGAAACCTGTTTAACTGGGATCTCAAGGGACCTAACATTTTTTCATTTTTTATCACTTATAGAGGTTTTTCATTTATCCAGTTTCCCAAATAAGCAGGTTAACATGACAATTGTCTTACTTATAGATGGTCGAAATGTATATTTATCATATAAAGAAGTGGAAATGTTTATACTTATGTATGTAAAAGAAATGTATATTTCATGTTGCACAATTTTTATTTAAAAAAAATAATTATGGCTTAAAAAAATCAATGATATTAGTTTGTATTAGATTGTTAGTTGCTTTAAGGTGTTTCTCCATAGTATAAATTTGATCAAATATGTCAGGATTA
>CABFWB010008552.1:0-17296 GCA_902151455.1 Timema bartmani
ACCCAACCGGGGTACAGCTTCCTTCGGAGGGGAAGTAAAGCCGTTGGTCGTATATTAATTGTGGCATGTAAAAGAACCCTGAATGTAAAAAATATATAACCTTACTATCAATACATGGAAATGTTACAAAAGTGACTAAATACACTTCTACTCCTGAAAAGACTTCACCTGTCCTACCAATTTAAACATTCTTGTTTGACTAAAAATAGTGCCAGTCAGGATCAGCACGGCATGTCACGCCAGATTACGTCATGAGTTCCATGCTAAAGATACTTCAAGACTTCAGTAGAATGCTATGTGATGCTTCCAGGGAGTTCTATGACGAACTGTCCGGGATAACGCCGGTTGTTCTATCGGTTCCACATGTGCGCCATGTTCCCCATCTCTGCCCTACTTTGAATTCCCCCTTAGCCGTCTCTGAGATCACATGATGACTTCCTAGGACTATATATTGACATATTTTGTCTGTATTGGTACTCAAAATACCACCATCGACTGCTTAGGTAAGCTAAACACTGTCACTGGCCAGGCTAGCAATCTTGTATTCAAAATTCTCTTTCAGATTAAATATTAAATTCTAATTATTATTGCAATTAATATTAAATTTAAGATCATATTTTTGAGGTCATTTAAATAAATGTTTGTCACAACTTACTTTGTTTTGAGACCACTAGATGGCGTTAAGTATTTTTTTAAAAATTCTTCTTTCTATTTAAATGCTGCCATATTGCATATGAAATTCAATATATTATATAATTTAAATGCCCCATATGGGGTGTGAATAGTAATGTCTGATGTAATTGTAATACTGCCGTACCAGGTGTGGAAGTTAGCTACTCCTTTATAATGATTATGTCAGGTGAGATTAGTTATGTTCTCTTATAATCTATTATCTTTTGTTATAAATCTGGCATGGGCAATTTTTTTGTATTTTTAACTCTCACTATTTAACTATGGAATATTATAGTGTAGGTGATTCGTTTATTGCTTCAATTATGGACGTTTGAATTGAGGTCCACCCTCTCTGTTTTTGTTCAGGTGTACATGTTTAGTTATAATGTTTGTCTTATAAATAAATGTTAATTTGGAATGCACTTCCTCATTGTTCTCATTTTGGGGCTATTTAGGTTTGACAATATTAAAAGATTGTGAAAAATCTTACCTTTTCCCAGAAATGAAACACACATACCAAAAATTAATGATATAATACAATAGAAAATGATATTTAACAGGAGTCTGAGTAATACACAATATATTATATAGATTTATTAACAGTTAAACAACATCAAAATGATATATTAAGAAACTAGAATTACAAATAAATATTACAACAATAATAGTACAGTTTAAAGTGATTGTGACAACTAGGTTTATAATTTCAAGCCTATGATATGATTTGAACCAGCCTCTTGGTCTAATATATAGCCTAGATCCCAAGTTAGATTCCCGGCAGTTTCAATAGGTATTTTTCTCAAAAGAGGAGTTGTTCCTAGGTCACCAAGGTCTGGTTAGTTAGGCCTCAGTGCGGGTTAGAAACAGCCTCCAAGGTATTCCCTGGGCAACGTTCCATTCACACGGCGACAGTAGTAGATACTGCGTCTCTCAAGGTAAGGTACAGTTTATATGGATAGATTTACCGATTGTTCTCTATGGAAGCAAAACATGACCTCTTACCTTAAATGATGAAAATAAATTTAGAGTGTTCAAAAACATGGTATTTAGGAAGATATTTGGTCCAAAAATGGATGAACATAGTGGGGAGTGGAGGCAGCTACACGATGATGAGCTGCATACCATGTAATCATCACTAGACATTGTTAGGGTACTAAATTGTCACAGGTTGCGGTGGGCAGGTCGTGCAGCACGAATGGGATTGTATTGAGTGGCAAACCCAATGGGGAATAACCACTAGAGAGACCTAGACACAGGTGGGAGGATAACATTTAGATAGACCTGAGAGAGATAGGGTGTAATGAGATAGACTGGATAGAAGTAGCTCAAGAGAGGGATAGGTGGCATACTTTCGAGTTCCTAGTGCCATAAGGTAGGTAAGTAAGTTGTATGAATAGATTTCAGTTTAGTTTCACCCTTACTTGAATCAGTTTGAGGCATTCCTCAAGATGACGTGGCACAGTTTGTATTCTAGTATTACCTGAATTGACCTTCAAAGGCCACGAGGTTGGTCCATCAAGAGATTCACCTGTCCTTGGCTCATCCTCAGGAGTGTGTGTCTCAGTGACAGATTTCTCTTCTGATGAAACTTCCTTTAAGGAGCCTGCAATGAAATATCTTAATAAGTTTAATAAATCAGGTAAAATTATTGAACAGTTGTCAACATAATTATGTGACATTCACCACATGGTGGAAAAAAGTTAAACATTTGCAAGCATGTGACCACAAAACAAACATCTCATGCAAATATAACTAATGATCAGCTGTTGTGAGATAGTAATACTAGGCTGACACTATTTTACTACGTATTAAAATAATCCCTTTGTTTTTAAAGATTCTACAGAAAGAATTAACATTCATGCAGATATTTTAGCTTGAAGAATGAAATTTTGTTTATAAAAATAATTTCTCAAGTGAAATCTTATGTAATTTGTGTTTAAAACAAAATGATTTGACCTTGGTGTAAAAATATGTTCAGTTGTTATCCAGTCCAATGATTCCAAGAAATGGGAGGGGAAAGGGTGCATGTTTTATTGAGAACCGTAAACACAGGTTAACAATTTAGTAAAAGGGCAACACGAGAAGAGTTAGAAGTCAACATTGCAGACAAAATGTTGATCTCAGTGACTGTAAATGTAATAATTCTGGTTTGTGATTGAAGAGGGGCAGCGTAGGGCTGGTGTTGGGACTGGATGTACTAGTCTCTCGTAGTATATTGGTTCTGTTCAGTGGGTGTTGGGAGACCACTCACTCTGTCTGGGTCGATGTGACTCCAGTCAATCAAACCCATAACAGGACCTCCATGGTACGACCCCCAGGAAACTTCTGACTGGACTGGATAGGCAGATAAATCCCTGTACAGTCATCTATGTTTTGTCGGGAAAAGGTGTGGGTCCCCCGTCTGCAGCATGCTGTAGTGTATACCTGGTTTTGTCCGGGGATAGCTGGTCAGAGCCCCTCCACGAGGTCTCCACTGGGCAACTTAAGGTAACACCTCAGGAAACTTTGGCAATCCCTAAGTCTGAGTCCCTGACTTTACCTCTGTAATTCCCCCACCACTAGAGGCAGGATGTGGCAGGATGTTGGGGAAGGGGGGTACCCTAACTACCCTCTGAGGTCTGACAAGGGTAGGTGGCCTGAACAACCTAGAGTACGTATGGGGTGGATCAAGAATACCTCGGGCTTGGGTGAATGTTTCTCATGACGAACGCCAGATGTTCTGCCAACTATAGCATTGAAAGAACCTCTGGCTCAGTGGAAGGAACGCTAGAGAGGCACCTGCGGTGATCAGCAATGTTAAGAGACCGGTGTTCTTAGAGGCTGCTTTAGTCCATACAGAATGTAAGTGCAGTGGCAGTCAAAACTATTGTAATTATGAAGAGTTAGGTGTTTGAATTGACATGTTGAGACCTTTAAATAGCTTTTTATTCTAAATCATACTTGAGCAAAAATAGACCGCAATTTTAGAGGCAGAGAGGAGGACCAAGGGACAGATGGATGAAGGGAGTGAGGAGGAGTGTGGAGGAGAGGACTGGGCCAAGGTGGAGGGAAGAAAGGAGGCAGAGGAGAGGCTTATGTTCCAAACAGACCCAGCAAGTGTCTGGAAGCTGTTCACGATCATGATGATGATGAAAGGTATTGATATGAGCATTTAATGAACGAGTGCAGTGAGCTTACTTGCGGTAGGAGAAGTCGGTCTTGTGATGAACGGACTTGACATGTTTTGTGATGTTGCCCTGAGTATTACACGAGTACTTGCAGTATGGACAGGAGAAAGGTTTGTTCTCTGTGTGAATGAAAGCGTGTCTCAGAAGATGGTGCTTGGTCTGGAAGGTCTTCAGACATTGATCACACTTGTATTGACGAGGCTCATGAACGGACTTGCGGTGGACTGTTAGACGTGCAACACATGCAAATGAGGCAGTACATTGGTCACACCTACAAAAAAATAAACATAACCAGTTAGAAGACTTTTTTTTTCTTCAGTTTTTAGGGAAATTAAACATATGAGTAAAAGTCTGCATCAATCAATAAAATATCTATTGTTTTAAACTAATAATATATTAAGTGACTATCAATGCCTTTTGAGTATATTATAATAAATATATTTGTTCATTAGATAAAAGCTTAAAAGGTGTTTTTTTAAAATAAAGTGTTTCACAAATACAAAATTTAATTAAAGACCTCTATAATAAAAAAACAGGATTTTTAGAAAATTAGTATTGTTTTTCTAAATATTTTCTTGAACAAAGATAAAAGTTGATTTTATTGACAGGCACCATAAAACAATTGCCATCTAAATCAATAATTTAGTAAGATATTGTCCACAAATCCTCTATTTGGCAACCACTGACCAATTCATCAAAATAATACATTTTAGGAAATGGATAAAAACACAGACCTCATAATCTAGGAAAATGTCATCTATTTAACCCATTAAGGTTGAAGTATTTTTTCCCCACATAAATGTAAATAGTGGCAGGAAATAAATTGACATAGAAATTGGCTATTTTTGCAGCGTTTCAAAATAATTGTTTTCTGGCATTTACTTTTATTTGAATCTATTATTTTGTTTTAAATTTAATTAAATACTTTTTAAAATGTCACATACTGACACAAAACCACTTTAATTGTTCATAATCTTGTAATACAATTACCTTGTTCTAACTCTAGTCCATCTTCTTTGCTGCTTGAATCATTCTAACTATGTGCCACTGGCCACAACACTATCTGTATCACTTTCATTACTTATTTCAATTTCTGAGTCCCATAATTAATAATAAATATAATAAATCTTCAATTTATTTTGTTGGCAACCGATTATGGTCAATGTTTGTTTGTATTGAATCTAAAGATAACTAAACTATAAATAAGGTCACTATAAAAATGACAATTTTACGGCCTACTTGATGTCAGACCATGGCATAAAATAAAATGGTATGAAATAATACATTTTAGAGCTTCCGGAAAAAAAGAAACCTGTAATCTTTGAAGTGAACAGAATAGTTCCGTAAGTCGGCCGTTGGACCATTTTCTTATCATACGGAACAGTTCTGTAAGTCTACTCCAGTGGGTTGGTAACAGGATGCAGGTGGAGATTTTAAATAACATGCGATAACTATATATACACATCAAAACTTACTAGCTTTCCTCCACTAAACACTTGATTTAATTTGAATTAATTAGTACCAGTTAAAAATAAATATTAAAACATTAGATGTTAACAATACAATGTTAAAAGAGATCTTGGAACCAACAAATATAGATGAATGAACTAAAGCATAAATTTGTGAAGGAACCGCGAGCAGAAAGTCATGTAGAAAAAGGAATTCAAGCTCTTTTTTTGTTAGAGTAACAATAATAGGTATCAATATAATTATCGTTAGATCATCAGAATACCTTATGTAAATTAAATCCAAATATAATTTCATCAACCACAATTTAATATTCATGCAATTGCTATTAATAAAGTCACTGAATTGATTAGGTTTATTTGGTCCATTAATGTTAAACATAAAACCAATTAAGATACCAATGGAAAACATTAAAATGTATCCACTAAGTTATATTAGATTTTCAAACCATATATAGCCTATATTTTAGCACCACATCTTACTACCCATTCAGGTTATACGCTTATGTACTAATTACGCTAATGGTTTGAGGGATTAGGAAGGTTATATTTAGAGGAAGTGTACCCACATTTGTGGAGAGGGAAAGTGTAACATCATTCTGGAGAAACTCCCAGTATAGCCAACCAATATTCGAACCTCGATCTCCCTGTAATTGGCAGTCTAGTCTAGTCTAGTACAGTCTAGTACAAGAGTAGCGTGTTAGACCACTCGGCCACCCAAGCGAGTCAAACCATATTCATATTCGATTTATTCAATTAATGTCAATGTAAGTTATATAAAATTTAATCCAAATTTATTTCAATATTCATTTTGACTATATTTAACATTAATTTTACTATTCTTTAAGTTCTAATTAATACTAAAATCTCTTAATTAATGGTGATAGCTTTTATTATTTTTAACAATTTAAATTAATTTACAAAAATCCTTTGAGTACTTCAATGATAAGGTTACTACACAACAGCCATAATCTAATAAACGTCTATGTGGTTGAAAAAGTGTTACAATGCATCATATTATTATCTATGATGTCCGGTTACATTTTTTTACTATGCAGCACAGCGAGTTCAATGCAAACAATATACTACAGTATTACTTATATTCATAATACTTTTACAATATTTTGTACTTACAACTGCCCAAGCATGTTATTGATGAAAATGGCAGCATCTTTTGAATTTTACAAAAAGCAGCATTTTTAAGATGTTCTGGCAACGTCTGAAGTTTCTTGAAAAGAATCTCAACCTAAATTTCCGATAATTTTCATCCCTCAACCTGACGCCTTCTACATTAGCAGTTTATTATGCCTTTCTCAACAACACATCTCAGTGAGAGTGGTTTTCATCCATGCTGTACCTAGAAAATAAGTACCACAATAAGCTAAATTTGGAGCCGGACCTCCGCTTGAAAGTTTCAACTGGACAACCAGACATCAAAAATTGTGCCAAGCCATGCAGCCACACCCCTTTCATTGAAAAACTTTGGGATTCATAATATATCAGCTCCAGAATTGCAATTAAAAATTTGGATTTGAAAATATTGTGTTTATGTTTACTTTTTTTCTTTATTTTTGAAGAAATAGAACTTTTAACTGTAAAATTATGTTTTTTTAATTGATCATAACGATTCTCAATAAGAGATAATGTTAGGGCTATAACAGTAGGATTCTCTCTAACTAGCTTTGTCACATCTGAAATATTTTGATCACGGATATTTTTTCCCAATAGATTTAATAGATCAATAATTTACCAAGTGGTCATATTTTTTAAAGCCTGTCATTTGAAATGTTTTTATCTTGGGGATACATTAAACTTTTAGTCATGGCCAAGGGGTACAATCTAAACAAAGTTTGAGAGCCGCTGGATTTTTAACAACATGTACATCAGGGTTTGCTGAAGGTGGTCCAATCTCACCCCACCTTCCTTATCCTTAACACATTAGTGTAATTAGTAGAGCTAAAAAACACCATCTTTTAATATGTTATGAATACACAACATGGTAGCACACACTACCCTAAACCATACGTGTATACTTGGAAAAGTTAATAAATAGATGAACCTTGATATTTGTGCCTACATCATTCGAGACAATGTGGCTGCACAACCTAATTACCAAACATTCAAAATTAATTTCTTCAGCGCATTTTTAGTGTATCCATATTTTTTATTTACAAAGTGATATTTTTAGTACGAATAACTTACCTTTTTAATTCTAAGTGATCTAATTTTTTGCATAATTAATCATGAGTTCAAATATTGTTTTTACCCAGAAAGTGGTTGCTAGTTTGGGTTGCGGCCCATTTTCAGGCCAATACGGTAATGAGAGCAGTCCATGACTTCTTGATACCCCAATCTCAGATATCAAACATGTCAGCAAAGAAACGAATGAAGTAATTTGGTGTTTTGAATGTGTGATGTATGTACTGTGACAAAAAAACTATGCCCCTTAAAGTCCTATTTCTTTAAAGAAAATGACATCACTTCTAACCACCAAGAAATGCAATTACATTAACGGCAAAGAAAAAAATATTTTTGAGAGTCAATAATTGATATGGGTTACTTTGATTGTGAATTTGTTGTTTTGTTTGCAGTGACAAAGTCTTATTTTTAATTGACTCCTTGGTGTATAATTAGTCCAGTAAACATTATTACTAAACATAGGATAAATTCATCTTGAGATATTTGGGTTTAGATTTTTATTTCTAGAACTATAGGCCATGTTGAATGCTGAAATAGTTATTGAGCTACCTTTATATGCACAGCACAATCCATACAGTTAACTTTGCATTTCATCTGCTTTTTGATGAAACTGCCAAAGTAAGTTCAAGTTTTGGCTTTCAAGGAGGGCATCTTAGATTTGTAAGTACTGTGTCTGCTTCCTGATCCAAGGGTTCCAAGTTTGATTCTTGGCAGGTCCAAAATTGTATTATTAAGAATGGTACTAAGAAATTCCAAGTTTTGACTTGTGAAAATAATACCCCCCACCACAAAATATTATAGGGAACTACATCTCCCTAACTGTATTTTTACATTAACGATATACGGATGATAAAGGTATAATTTAGAGGAAATGTACTTTATTTGTATGGCGGACAAGTTGAAAATAATTACCTTATTACACCTGGCCAGGTTTCAAATGTCGACCTTACCATCACTGGCACATCAGATCAGGTGAAGTTTGATGCGTTACCCAAGTGCCCAACAATGTCTGTGTCACAACATAAACAAATATTCCACAAACCTCCAAGCAAATGTGTTTCTGCTCTCTTTCATGAATAGAGCGCACATGTTCTCTGAGCGTAGAGTCCTTGGCGAAGGCCTTGCCACAGAACTGACACACCTGGTTACGCTCCCCGGTGTGTATGGTCATGTGCCGAGTCCTGTCCATCTTGGTGTATGCCCGGTATTCACAATAGTTGCATGGGAAATCACGTTGGTTCAAGTGACGTTTAATATGAATTTCTAGTATGGAACAAAACAGTTAAACCACACACATACAAAATACAGTTTGTGTCTCAACAATAATTGTGTCCTACTTTACCTGGTATTTCGCTTGTCCAAGAAGCCCTATTTATAATCGAAGATACTTTCTACAATATGTAGTGCTAACTTCAAAGTTATGTATTTAATTAAATGTAGCAATTAGGAAGTTGAAATGATCTATAATATAGTACTGCTTACTCAAGTATTAGTATATCAAGTCATAACAACCAGAATTTAAATATAAATTCTTGAAAAATTATTAAACATCTGGATTAGGGAGTTTTAAAAAAATTATTTATTTATATAGTTTTATTTGAGTGCTTTGAAAATTAATTCAGAGCATTTTTAGATATTTATCAAATACACTAAAGTGTAGTATCATCCAAAATGTAATATTTTCAGTATTTTGACCCCCATTGCCACACATATTTTAGTTGTGGAATCCTGAAAAAATAAAAATAAATAGATAATAAATCTTCCCACACTTGTCATAATAATTATATACCCCATAGTCTTTATGAGACAAAAGTAAAATAAAATTGATCTATAAGTTGAGGTGAAATCTAACTACGCCATTGACTCTTATTGATTTCTTCATGATATTAATTAAAAACAACGTAATCTGCGGGAGTGTGGTACCTCGTGGAGCACTCTGGAACATGCAGTGTCTTGAGACACGGCTCACATTCCCGAGTGGCTAGAATGTGTCCCCGGGCTTTTGATTTCAACTTGAGAGGGTCGGCTACGTCAGCTATACTCTGGTAATGTGACTGATTCTAGTAATTGCTCTGAAAAGTCCAATATGTATTCAATAATGTTCTTTCTGTTTTCTTTTCTATCATTTTCCTCTAGAGTCTTTTCATATATTTTCTCATTAATGGGGCCCACACCAGAACTTGACCCTGTCAATCCACGCCATTCATTTGTTTGCCGTATTCCAACACACAGCGAGGCTTTTTAGTGTTTTCTTATAATGTCTTACCAAGTATTGCTTTCTTTTTGTCTTCTTTTATTCCCTGTATCAATCGTATCAGCATTTTAATGCCCGGATGATAAGATGTTTACACCCTTTCAATCCGTCATCTCGGAGCAAGTAAACCATGGCTAGATCTTGTCTCCAACGGGCCTGGAGTCAATTTCTTTCTGGGCAAATATTTATCAAGCTGGTTACATCTTACTATTCCTACAGCATTGGTCGTCCTTCTCTTCAGTTCCATTTAGAAGTTTGGAGAAGAACACAAATTATCTAAGTACAATAATTTTTATGTATAATCTCATCCTCCATGGGAGTATACAAATTTTTGAATTTGTCATCGAGGTAGTCTATTATATACCTTAGTTTGGAAGTTCTATTATCATTATCTGCAGCTTCATTGTCAGCAAAGTGGAGATATCTTGATATCTAATGAATGGCATCGTTTTCCCATAAACAGAGCTTTAAATCACATATTTTTGTGGCCAGTTCAACTTCACTTTACATTTTCTCAGTTGTGTCATTAGAAAGCACAATGCAAAATAATCCCTTATTTCATCAGAGGTTGTATCAAACCACTATATTTTTTTCTTATAATTTGCACCAGATAACTCCTGCATGTGTTATGTATATGTTAGTCTTTATACAAAGTTCAAAGTATCATAATGTGTTTAAGATGGCAGTATGAGACGCAGTCAGTAAGACAACATTTTGATGTTCACTTTTGTTATTTGATTAATTAGTGGCTACTCCCAGAACCTGGTTCCAGTATAAAACAGGGCATAAATTGGTGACGTGGATGTTTCTTAATATAGATAATCAAAGTAAATAAAAGTAATGTTTGAGTAAAAAAAAAAGGAAACAATCTGTTTGTTCTTTTTGTGTGAAATCGTAATGGCTGTGTGCTACATTTCAGCAAGAGGTAGCGTTAACGTCAGTCGTATTAGTGAGCGTGGAAAAAATCAGTGACAAAGACCAGCTGTGTGCTGAGTTGCAAGTTCAGCTGTGTCCAAAGTATAACGTTATTGCGAAACGACATATTTAATAACCGGAACCAAAAGTAAAATGAATCTGTTAGTGCTTATGTGGTATAATTAAATATGCTATCAAACACATGTGATTATGGACAGTTCTTGGACCATGCATTACGTGATCAGTTTGTGTGTGGTGTGAAATCTGTATCTATTCAAAAGCAACTTTTGTCTGAGGATGTGTTGAACTTTAAGCAATCAGTTAAAATTGCAAGCGGCATGGAATTAGCTGATAATCAAACAAAAATGCTGCATCCGGTGATGCCCGTTAATGCGGTAAAAAAAAAAGATTTTCGTCGTAGAAAAAAAGTTTTGAAAATGTCAGTTCTTTGTGCAAAATTGTGGGACAGCTTATCACTACAATGAATGTCCAACTAGAAAGTGGCGATGTTTTACATGCAATAAGGACATACTAGCAAGGTCTGTCGATCTTGGAACAAAGATAAAAAACCATTTAACATGAGACAAGTTGATCAACCATCAAATGAAGTGCCTTCAGAAACTGAAACTGAACCTAGTGATTTAGAAGATATGGTAGGGAATCTGACTATCAACAACATAGCCGAAATACAGTTAAAGGGCAGACATATGGTTCTATTGTTAGTAAAAGAACATAGAAGTTGACACTGTTGCTTTAGTATCTATTATCAGTAAAGTAATCTACAAGACACATTTTAAGCATGTTCCATTGCAATTACCTAACTGAGTTCTCAAAACTATTAGTGTAGATGCTCTGGAAATAAATGAAATAGTTGAAGAGTGTGTGAAACATAATAATGTCAATTATGAATTATCAAGTGTAGTAGCAAATCAAGAACAGTGCCTTTGTTGGGAAGACAGTGGATTGATAAGCTTGAACCAAAGTGGAGGAAAGTGCATGACCTGAAATCGATTGAATTGGCAAGCTTGCAAGTACAATTCCCAAGTAAATATCCACATTGTTTTAACCAAAAAGGTGACAAAATTTGTGGATTTCAAGCAAATTTAATTCTAAAAGAAGATGCAATACATGTCTTTAAAAAAGCATANAAGGTAAAAGAAGAAATCCAAAAATGGCAAGAAAAGGAATCATCACACAAATCCATTATTCGCAATGGGCATCCCCTTTAGTTGTTATATCAAAAAAAGGAGGATCCGTACGATTGGGTGCTGATTTCAAGACAACTGTGAATCCAGCTTTAAGGATTGACCAGTGCCCACTACCTAAGATTCAAGACATATTTGCCAAACTCACATGGGAAGTGTTTTGTGTAATAGACTTAAAGGAAGCATACCTACAATTATAAATGAGCCCAGAATCAGAAGAAGTGATGGTTATAAATACTGAATGCGGTTTATTCAAGTGTCATCGAATGCTGTATGGAATAGCGAGTGGTCCAAGTATTTTTCAAAGTGTGATGGACAGAATATTGCAAGGAATTGATGACGTGGTGTGTTATATTGATGATGTTCCAAGAGTGTATGACTAAACCACAAATGGTCATGAAACGTCTTAATGATCATCATATTAAGATAGACAGGAGTAAATCAGAGTTCTTTAAGACTACAATAGAGTATCTTGGGTTTACACTTTGTTCTGAAGGATTAAAACCTACAAAGGAAAAATAGATGCAATTCAAAAATGTCAAGCTCCCAAGAATTTCACACAACTCAAAACGTACTTGGGATTACTCAACTTTTATGCAAAATTTATTCCAATGTCATCAACTCTATTATAACCATTGCACAGTTTGCTGTCAAAGACTGTGAAATTCGAATGGACAAAGATATGTGAAGAAACTTTTGAGAAAAGCAAAGAAATGATAATCAACCATAACTTGTTAGTTCATTACAATCCAGACTTACCTATACGAGTTGTAACAGACGCATCACCATATAGGGTTGGTGAGGTATTGTGTCATGTTATTGATAATGAAGAGAAACCAAACATTTGCAAGTGTTACTTTAACATCAGCACAGGAGAATTATTCTCAATATGAACGAGAAGGATTAATAATGATATTTGGCATACAGAAGTTCCACAAGTTGCTCTCTGGGCAACAGTTTGAAATAATCACTTAAGTAATCCAGATAATTTTTGGTGAAAAAAAGAAATATTCCAACACTTGCAGACGCTATATTGTAAAGATGGTTGATACTATCAGCTTACAACTATAAATTGAAATATTGAAACAATGTCAAGAATGCGGGTATGCTATCAAGACTGCTCCTGTAAGAAGCTTTTCTAGATGAAGAAGAGATATGTGCTATTTCCCCGCCAATATCAATGGAAAAAGTAGTAAAGACAACATTCTAGTTGCTGTATGAGAGATGTCAAAGAGAGGATGGCCAAATAAAGTAGGTCCCAAACTTGTGCCTTATTTTAGGACATGAGAAGAAATTTCCACAGTTGATGTGTTCGCTAAACCATTTCATAATTATTACTATACACTATAGCAGGTGTCTAAACTTTTTGGTATGCGGGCCACATAATATATTTCACACATATTTGCAAGCAAAAGTAGAAAAAAAATCATTTTTATAAATTAATGAATAGCTTTTATTTGGATCTTTTCTGGAAATCAGCATGATATTATTCAGAATGAAAGAGAAATATAACAATTACTCAAATTTACTCTGGTATACCGATGGGAGATTTCAATCATAACTAACAAACCATGGAGGTTTGCACAATAAGATCAATGGAAATGATGAAACTACTTTTTAATTTCAAAATATTGCTGAACTGAGGTTTCAAGCTTGAGGTGCCCATTAATGGAATGAACTTCAAATGCATATCACTCAGATAAATGTCCTTGATAGTTGGACTTGACATACTTAATACTTCATTCTAGATAATTTTTGTTCATACATGTTATTTTAACAAAAACTGACAATTCTAAATGTAAATCAATTCAAATTCAAGAACTGCGCAGGCTGCATATGTTTATACTTGTGTTTCAGCACGTCCTCCAATTCGAGATCATTCATTTCCATTGTAAACTTACATTCTAGTCAAATAGATTTTAAAACACTCGTACTTTATCTGTTTTTCCATCAAGATCAGAAAATCTTCCTCGAAATTGTTTCTGTAAGTCAAAAGAGAATTCTAATACAAATGAAGGATTCTGCTTCACATTCATCATGATTTTTTTTTTACAACAGAGTAAATGAACCAAGTTCTGAATGTTCACCTGTTCCAAGTAGTATCATTTTTGCGCTGATTACCTTGAAATGCACGAATAGATCACAAATCAAATTTGTTTCAGCTTTCAACTTTAAATTCAAATGATTTATATGGCCGGTCACGTCTACAAAAAATGCAACTTTCTAAAGCAAGTCAGTGTTTGATAAAAGTATTTAGGTTGATTGTTTTCAGAAATGAACCATTTTATATTTATAGTAACTAGTCAATATAATTACTTATTTTTAAAATTATGCAGCATGTTTTGTGACTTTCCTTTTATAGCCTGCTGGGAGACTTGGAACTACTTAAAAATCGCCACAAGCCGTTTTGTTGTTGGTCTAGGAAGTGACCCCAGCTGTCTCTTACCCTGTGGTTTGAGATCTTTGATGGCACCTGCGACTGAGAATAAGGGTTTGCAATTCTGACAGCACTCAGGCTTGGTGTAATGGGGGGAAGCACGCATGCAGAGAGGAACTGGACATGTCAAATATACTGAAGGGAAACCACTAATATGTTTTTCGATGAAGTCTTGGGTGCGGGCCAGATATAATCTTGTGGCGGGCCAGATGTGGTCTGTTGGCTGTAGTTTGGAGACTCCTGTACTAGAGTATTTGAAGTAACAGAATAACTTGTTAATTTCATCAATATCATCATTTGAATCACTGTCTAGAAACAAATGATGATGATGTAGAATTTTTTAATGTGTTATACATTAGGGAGATAAAATCCAATTGAATCTTTTCTTGAATTGATTGTCCTTTGCATGAAATTTATATTTCTATAACAAATCAAGGTTTCCAGTCCAGAAAATTATTTCCTTCAAACCAAATACTATTGGCAAAGAAAAAGTATAATATGTGTTTGTATGTATTACAACAGTTATACTGTAACCAAAGTCAAATATTTAAAATTTAAGAATTTTAAACTTAGCAGTTATTTTTCTATCCATATCACCACTTATGTTTGAGTAATTTTTTATATACAGTAGAACCTCGATAATTTCACACTAATTTGGGTATGAACCAGTCCAAATTATTGATTTGTCCATATTTTCAAACGACACAGTAACTATAACAAAAATTAAAAAATAAGTATAGACAGGATACGTACAAAAATTCAGTGTTAGTACTCTTTCACACTTTATGATTTCTGTTGTATGAGTTTTTGTTGTGTGCCTACTAATACCTTAAGTGGTATGACGTCTTCCACACGATCCGACTGTTTAGTCAACTGATCAAAAGTCATGGCCGGCTCGTTTAGCAGTCGGATGTCCTCATTATAATATCCAATTGTCATGTCCCTAATTTGGCCGGATTTCTTGTAGTGGACTGTGTACCTTTCTAAACAGCCGTCTTCCGGCAGCCTCTGTGCTTGTCTTATTATCGTAATAGCTCAGTGATAGATGATCAAAGTAATAATGGTGAGTGAAGTTTACACCAATATATTAATTTCACTAGTGGAGTAATATAATAACTAAATACAGTATGACCTCACACATAATATGACCCTACAATGTTGAAGGTTTTCTAGATGAAAAATAAAAAGTTCTCGAATAAAACTTAAGCTAAAAACTTAATAAGTTTGACTAATCATTTTAGAAAACATTCTAAAGTTGAGAGTAAGGATCAATATTTATCATAAGAAACGAGACTTTAAAATTTTGGTAAAATATATTGGTTCAAGTTACAATATTGATACAAATGATGAAAGCTCGTACGACATAGCCCGTATTGTGTGAAAGACCTCTTCCGATCACACTCATACGACAAAAACTCGTACAACAGAAATCGTAAAGTGTGAAAGAGTACTTAAGGTATGAACATTTTCTCTTTATTCAAACACAAACTTACACATTTTTTTGTTGCTAAGTACCAAAAATTCTGAACGTATATAATAAAGCGAAAATCTAACAAGAAAAAAAGCCTCAATTTTTTTCTAAACAAGGGTTGAGGTGCGTTTTCTGGTGGCCATGTCTCTGATATTGATACCAATGTGATTATTTTTGTAAAGAGTATTTTTTCTTGGCGATGCGAATTTTTGACGTCTGAATTATCAACGCTCTACTGTACCGTTTTTAGCCAAAAAATGTAATTTATTTACCAATTTTTAATAACAAAATCCAACTTTTTGTTTAACGAAATTATATAATTTTATTTCCACAAAGCCTGGTCTCTAATTACCTCTCATAAAAAAAATCTCTAATGTCGTTAGGTCCTTACTACCCCTCTTATCAGTGATCATTAGAATGTATCATATAATGAAACAATATCAAATTAGGGGGCTCCCTGTTAATTGTTAACTCACTGAGCCCAGATGACTGCGGGAACTTTTTCTCGCAAATGCTGCACAAATACACTTTCCTTCTGGGGTGTTTGCGCATGTGTCTTTCCAGCAGCAACTTGATAGTTGTGTGAAACGGGCAATGAGAGCAGTAGAGCTGACGATAACCATAAGCTCTCCTCCTTTTGAGACCACTGGTTGGCCAACTTTTACCTACACGGGAAACAAAAATTACGACACAAATTATACGATTTAAGGATTTAATTAAACAATGAATGTTGTGTTTTTATACATTATCCATTTGTTTACATCTCAATTAACTAAAATTAAGATATTTGTGAACATTTTCAAATTGTTTCAAGTGTTTTTTTCATAGAGAAAATAACATTTTATAAATAAGTTTTTACAGCATTTAAAAAGAGAGATTAAAATATCAAAGTTGTGATAGTAAATGTTTATCAGAAACATCTTCTCAAGTCCACATTTAAGTTACTGTACTTTACTTTTTTTTACTCTTAGCAATTATTTAAAGTTTACTGAACAAAGTGAAATACTTAGAAAAAACTAATCTAAAAGTTAAACCTTAAAATGAATAGTACATTATAATAGTATTAAGTTCTATCACTATATTTTAACTTAATTTATCTGAGATATTTAATGTGCACTTTTTGCACCAACTGATTATATCAGTACACAGCATATAAACTAACTTAAATCTAGAACAAACACAACACCCAGCCCAATTCATCTTTGTGAAACAGGAAACCCAAATTTCCCCAATGAGACATTTTTCGGTCATGCTGGAAATTGACGTTAGGACCCTCAAGTCAGTAGACAGACAATCTAATGACTGAATTAAGCTGTCATACCCCCCTATCACTATAATTATTGACACCAATTATTCATACAAACCGGACTAGCTTATTAACAAACCGGACTAGCTTAATAAACAAACCGGACTAGCTTAATAAACCAACCGGACTAGCTTAAATAACAAACTGGACTAGCTTAATAAACAAACCGGACTAGCTTAAATAACAAACTGGACTAGCTTAAAT
>CABFWB010008553.1:0-17293 GCA_902151455.1 Timema bartmani
TTACTACACATGGCGTTTACACTCAAGACAACATTTTGAGGCCGTTTGAAACAGAAACCCATGGACAGGGACACACACATACCTACCCCCCACACCCGATGAAGAAGGAAAACCCTCGAACTGCTTCACTCTCTGGAAAAGAACAAATTATGTGCCAAAGTCGTAAACTTTCTTTGCTAACAAAACTATATGTACAAATAGCCACTGTAAGAAACATACTTGACACTTCAAAAAGATTATTGTAACTCGACCGGAGGTGGGGGGGCGTTTATAACTCACTGTGTAGTCTGTGAGTTTTCTTAATGATTTTGGGGGATGCTGTGTTGTGTTACCTTTTGAAGTTGTTCAAGCTCTGCCTCCAATACACTGTTAACTTGTAAATCTGCTGAAAAAATCAAGTAATCATTTTTTATAAAATATCACTTATTAATTATCACAGCAAACAAATTACTATCAAGACAATTTATGTGATCTCCAAATCTAACACTCGCCCAATAATTATCGTCAGAAAACTCTTATAAACAAATCAACCCACAATTTCATCATGGCAATAGTTGCCAAAAACAAAAATACAAACAAACAGATTGCAAGGCAACTGCTATTTTTGTTACATTATTACATCTACGACCATCTTCGTGGTAGTTACTGACTACAGATTCAAAGGTCCAGGGCTTGATACCCGTCGCTTTAAGATTTTATGTGAGGCAGTGGCTCTAGAACGTGCTCAAACTCAGCCTTATGTTGAGTGGCCGTCGTCTGTTGGAGAATATAGTGCCAGCTTCTGCGGATATAATGTGCTATGTGGTCAGCACAATGAACCCTCCAGTAGCTAATCTCAGTTTTCTAGACCAGTGCCACTACTTTTATATTTAAGCACTTTCTCATTTGTCCTCAAGATCTCGTTTTAGACCCACTGCTTCAGGATATCTGGAAGCACCAGGAATCGAACCCTAGACCCCTAAATCTGTATCCAAGAACTTTGATAACTAGATCACAAAGGTGTTCATGAATAGGTCAAAGTAGTGAAAAACTTCTTTGTTGGTTTCATGGATGTTTTAAAAAAAAAGAAACTCTTAAAAGAAAATATTTGATTCCCTATGGATACGTGTACTTTTTTTTACTATTTTTAGGCGGGAATTAACAAAATTAAATACTGAATTAAAATATCATACGCATGTTTAATTATTATTTTTGAATGACTACTAAAAGCAGTTAACGAACATATTCAGCACTAGCTGGGTTGTATTTCAAGTTATAAATTAATATTTCTAATTGCATTGGTGTTCTTTATGGGACCTAAGGGAGACCAGTTAGAAACAAGAATTATAATCAGTTTATATCACACGATCCCCTTCTATGTGTCTACGTCGTACCCCAGAGAAATCTAGCGCAAACAACCCGCATTGAAATAAACGTTGGCGGGACAGCATAACTTCCAGGCTCTTACTGTCTCTTAGTGGTGTGTCGACAATAGAAGGATCGTCAAGAGGATTCAAGTTCATTAGAGGAAAGATGAATCGAATTGTTTGACGGATGTCTGAGTGGGGTTTTAATTCGTGTATGTGATTAAATTTGTGATGTCAAAAATAATTATATGTTTTTTGTTTTTCATATTGTGAAAATTTTCAATTTCAATATTTTGATAGACCTTGTAAATTGTATCCTCCCCCAAACTTAAAAATTAAAGTCTTACAATTCTACCTGTCCTTCTGGAGATATATATATATACCTGGGGGCTATTGTAGAATGTTTTGGTGGGTTTTATTTAAACTTAATATTTAGATGCTATATGATATCTCGGAGATATATCGTAAATTTAATTCTAACTCAAAACTCAATGTAATTTACTGATGACAGATTTTAAAATGCTTAAAATATCGAAAAATGCCTAAAAATGTGTTATAATATTATATTTGGGGAGACTTTTATTTGTTAAATAACACTGTACACTAGTTTTTTAGAGAAAAAATTATCTAAGGGTAGTTAACTGATAGCCAATTTTCAAATGTTTGTTCCTAATCACAAAGCACTATTCTATAAAGTGTGTATGATTGCGTCTTACGATTTACTTTAATTTAAGCCTTTCATCACTCTTACATGTCAACCTTTATTTTACTCTTTCATTTTAATTATTTTACTGCAATGAGAATTAAATAAAAGTAAAATGATTATAATTTGGGATGTCACAGGTAATTTATTTTTTAAAAAGGTTGGTGCATTACCTATTATCAGGATCGCTAATAAAATGTGTTTTTTTATCCCATTTGGGCATTAATCGAGTTGCATATATATTTATATTGCAATGACAGGCGGGATACGAGTGATATACAAAATACATATAATTATACACAATGATACTCAAAATAAAATGACCTAATTTATTTTAACATACATCAATTAATTCATAAATAATTATTCTAACTAAACTAATAAGTAATATTTAAATATAAAGACACAAAATCACAATTTGAAAATAATAAAATGGAAATCAATGTAAAACTGACGATTGATACTCAGGATCATAAACCATTGAGCAATTTAATAAACCGGAATATGTTACACCATGCTGTCTATAAGAATATAAAAATAATATATAAGCTGCACTAAAAAAAGTTCTGATATTAATATTGAAAAAGAATTTCATGGTACTAAGCTATTTAATAATCTAATTTCATCCATCAAATTCAATTAAGGTCATAAAGCCATATTACTTCAAAACAATAAAAATTGCTATAAAACCATTCTAGGTATAAAATTTATTAAATTCTTATTAATTATTAAACTTAGTCTTCCTGAACACGCATTGACAATATTTAATAAACAAAATAAACCCGAAGAACAAAATCAATGAGCAAACATCAAAACCAATTAACTCTCAAACCACAATATATTATAGTTGTCAAACCACCTTCACCTATGGAAGAGTAAGAAATTAATGATTTTAAATCAACTTGAAATAAACACATTAATTAAACTCACACAAAAAACCTAATAAATTAATACTAATTCAAATATAACTATAAATTAAACCAGAACTATAAGCTCATGAACAATGATGCCAACGCTTATCACTCTTTGTAGATATGAGTAATTTTTTACAGTATAAGCTCAATGGTCAAAGGCGTCACTCTCGCGTCAAACGGCCCAGCCACTTATGAGTCCAGCTCGGATCGGTTTCCAATCACCCAAACTCGTAGGTGGGGTGACACGAGCTGGAACTGGTTCATCAGGAGCGTCGGGGTAGCTCGGCTCGCTATTGGCTCGCACGTGAGTGGGGTATCATGAGCCGGGCTTGGTTTACCAGGAGTGCTGGGGTAGCTCGGCTTGCTATTGGCTCGCACGTGAGTGGGGTGTCACGAGCCGGGTTCGGGTTGGTTTACCAGGAGTGTCGGGGTAGCGCGGCTCGCTATTGGCTCGCACGTGAGTGGGGTGTCACGAGCCGGGTTCGGGTTGGTTTACCAGGAGTGTCGGGGTAGCTCGGCTCGCTATTGGCTCGCACGTGAGTGGGGTGTCACGAGCCGGGTTCGGGTTGGTTTACCAGGAGTGTTGGGGTAGCTCGACTCGCTATTGGCTCGCACATGAGTGAGGTGTCATGAGCCGGGCTCTGATTGGCTCACCAGGTCCGTTGGTGGAGCTTGGCTCGCGGCTAGCTTTCTATTGGCTCGCTCGTGGTTAGGGGGATATGAACCAGATTCTTGTATCCACACTGCAGGCATTGTGATTTTGTCAGTAAGAGGAACTATGTTGGCTTCTTTTTCAAAACCGTTCATGAGTCATGAGTTTTTGACCAAGTTTATGGAGGAGTACTGTAAACGGCCGGCCCTATGGAAGGTTAATAGCGCAGATTAATCTGATAGGGGAAAGCGATATGAGCTACTCTTGGGATTCACTATTGCAGTTAATGCGTGAAAAACTCACTGATGGTGAATTGGGATTCGTTTGAAAAATAAATTATTTCTCGCCCTCGCGAACATGCCACATTCGGATGAAATGATCACCGCTACTGCAATTCGCTTCGACAAATTCAATGCGAATACTGAAATGTTCTGGCAAAGTCGCAAGTCCGCTCTTGCTGGTGGGAGAACGTTTGTGGTGAAATATGTCCGAGTCCGGCTCACGAGTCAAGCTCGCCGAGCCGAAATTTTGAGCCAGACTTTTACCTGGTTGGGCCACTGACTATGGGGAGATGAGGTCGAATCCCGGTTGGGTCTACTTGGGGTGTTTTTTTCTTAAATGGTTTCCCACTCTTCTTCCACAACTCTATGCGTAGATTACATCTAAATTGCGTCCTTCCTTGTACCTACCTCGGTAGAGTAGTTATAATATAGGTGACCGGTGGTCTAGGGGTAAATGTGTCGGTCTTCTGTGTTGGAAGTCCGGGGTTCAATCCTCGGTCCCAGCACAGATTTATCTGATTGCCAAACCCTTCCTTCACCTCTGACAAGACGTGTATTAATCACAACTTGTGAATGTGTGGAATGCCCGGCCTCCACCGTGGCTCGGATTACACGTTAAACTGTAGGTCCTTCATTTCATCTCACAATCACCCTACCATTACACATTAGCGTAAGTGCGTACAACCCGAATTGGTAGTAAGACGCGGTGCTAATAATAGTAATAATTATAATATATACGTACACCTGTACCGTGTTCATGTGTCATTTTTCAATTTTCAGAACATATAAGAAAAACTCACTCCGTAAACCTGACAAGTATTCGAACCCTTACTTCCCCGTCACCAGGAAAATTAGATTAGAGGAGACGCAGGCCTTTGTCCATGTTCTCATTAAATAGATCTATAAAAAAAAGGTGACACCTAAATAACGCATGACTTGGTATACGAATACTAGAGCGTAGCTCTACTGACGTTATGAACTGCCGTGAGAGATTCTTCCAACGCCAATCCGACTATAGTAGTCCACATATGGTACAAATAATTTTTCTGTGAAAAATTAAAGTTTTTTTTAAAGTTCTTACAGCGAGTTTTTTTTTTCGAAAAAATAAATCAAATATTCATCCGGTAGAAATATAGAGCCTAATTTTCTAAATATAGTATTCACAACAGTTCTGGAATGTCTGTCAAAGATGTCCTAGAATTTGGTTAGAACTTTTTCTCTTCATTTAAAAAGTTTCTAATCTAATGCCGCTATGATCATGATGGATATTAAAGAATTGTTGAGGTCATCATGTGTAGAAAACTAATCTTTATTTTACTACTGGAGAAATATTTTATTTCTTTTGTCAAAATAATTGGTTTGCTATTAAAACTGCAAACAACTTTGACCTTTTTTCGCATATCCTTCCATTTTACATCAAGTGCCCATAAATAAATATGTGCCACCCTATATCGACCCAAGGTCTATCCTTTAATAGATACTTGGTTAACTTTCACTGGAGATGTTTTGAGAATAAAGCACTTGAACGCAACACTTAAGGGGGTTGAATTCACCCCAAATGCTTGCAGAATTAAATCGATATTGGAAGTTTGCCAAGACTCCTTAAAAATAAAGCATTCTTAAATATTTCCTTAGTGAATGTATCTAGAATTTAATTTAAACCGATAAATATTTTTTTCATCTTTTTTTTTAATTGAAAGTTATAATATAAAGTATTTCTAATTTTTTCCCCCTCACTTATCAACATAAAATATACTATCAACGGAATGGTTTTATCACAAAAGAGATTTACTAAGAAGTTTGAGTTGTGAACGTGCCCACATTGAACAATATCAATTAGACAGCTTTAATTAGATCTTGAGGGGTTTATTGTGAACGCGTCTTTAAATATAATGCACTTTAGTCCAGAGGTTTCCAAATATCCTCGGTTCATGGCGTTTTTAGTTTCTCGGTAATTTTCTCACAGTGCACAGACAAGGCACACATCACCCACACTCAGCCTAACGGGTGTTTAGTCGCGCTCCTTGAGCCAGGTTGAGTCCTTGGGCACTGGAGAGTGCTAGTTGCAATAATATATGCAGTAATAACAACACTTACAAGTATAAAAAAACTCACTTTCAATTTGATCGTTTAAAATAGGTGGCGGTACGAAAACAATAGTTCATATACCAGCAATCCCCCCACACCACCCCCCCATTACAACATAACCCATTAACCCCTTTCAATTAACAAACGTTTTCATGCAAGTAGTCAATGATATTTGAAGATTATTTACAACTTGCAAACATTTTAAGAATTAATAGCCAGAGCTATTATTTATGCTTATTAGTGGGAATTACTCCATCTATATTTCATATTCTGAAAATTGAAAAATGACACCTGGACACGGGGTCCCGGGTTCGATTCCCATGTCCAGGTGTTATTTTTCAATTTTCAGAATTGCAAACATTTACTTGAACAAATAAAGGACCATTGTATTCTACGTTTTCTTTGTAATTTGCAGTCTTAGTAGGCTCGTTTGGGAGTTTTCTCTGGGTCTGGTGTGTGTTTTTATGTACCCTAGGTCTAAATAAATAGCTAACAATTCATTTTGTTAAGTCGCTAGGAGCATACAACCTAATTTGTCCTTAGAACTCAACATCAATTTGGAAAAATAACACAAATTAATTGAATAAAAAAAATACATTTTTATTTCATAATTAGATAACCACCTGGTCTAACGTGTCACTCGTTTGTAAGACTGGACTGACGATGACGAGAAGACCAGGGTTTGAATCCCTATCGGGTGTATAGAGGGTGATTTTGTCCTGAATGGTTTTCCACTCTCACTTTAACTTTCCCTTGCCACTCTATTGTGGGTCCACTTCCTCTAAGTTAAAACCTTCATCCTTAATAACACATTAGACTAAGTATTATATAAGTGTATTATCCGACTGGATAGTCTGACGCGGTGTTAAAAAAAACTTTCTTAAAGGATATCTGCGCCTGTTGGACACTGAACAACTTCTCATAAACTTAGAAAAAGATTGCAAATTTAAAATATACCGCAATGTACCGGGGTGTCGCGGCGCACAGTTTGGGAACTGATGGTCTACACAGTTTTAACAGTTCACTTTCCCAACTATTGTTACCTGAACACTCTTCCCTCTTTCCCTACTAAAACAGCTCGTCAGAGTATTTAACCCTGATCCATCCTTCACTATACGCTTACTAATATTCCTTCTTCCGATTCTATATATACACAACACTGTTGACCTTACACAAAATTGATTAAAATTTAAATTAAACACGTCGTTTTCCTATTTTACACAAAAACATTGCTCCACCGACTTTTTATCTATATGCTTCCAGGAATATTTTGACAATCTCTTTTAATGAAAAAAGCCAACAAAGGCGTCGATCTCCTTTATATATATATATATACACATAAACGTACACGCATAAATAAAGACAAAGAGCATGCAAAAAACAACTTTTTTGGGTTCTTGGGCGCTTAAAAATAGTCCTGAAAATTTCAACTAAGAAACTTGAGATTGGTTTTCTTTGTTTATTACAATATCTTGTTTTATATAATTTCTTATACAAAGGGGATGAAAAATAACAAATATAAATAATTCTTTACTCTCTTCCTTAAATACATTATACGACGAACGGTATTTTATTGACTCAAGTATTTGAAGAAATAAAAAAGTTCTGAAATAATTAAAGGAACTTAACCAAACCTGTGTACCACCTGACAACTCTCTCACGATGATAACTTTTTCATTCAAGCCTGATTTAAGTTGAACCGAGATTTTTTTTTATAAATACCTAACACTACGTTGGTTCTTTTAACGTTCGTTTTCTAAAGACAAGAATGTAACTTTATAAACATATAACCCGAGCCTCAGTGGCGTAGTTGGCTAACGCGCCAGTCGTGTTGAGCTAGACCGCCGAGGACGGGGAGATCGAGGTTCGAATCTCGGTCGGGTGAACTGAGCGTAGTATTGCCTAAATTGTTTTCCATTCTCCCTCCACGCAAATGTGGGTTCACTTTCTCTAAATTCAACCTTACCAATTCCTAATTCATTACTGTAATTAGTACTTAAGCTTATAAACCGAACGGGTAGTAAGACGCGGTGCTAAAATTAAATTAAATTATATCCATATATAAACGTATAAGCTACTGTAACTTAATCTAACATAACACCATATTACACTAAACACCTAACTCTATTGCAAGGATTAAAATAGGATATGATCAGAAGTGTGGATAAACGGACAAAGGCATAAATCTAGACTTGTCTTGTTTAGATGCCATTTACTAAAAGATTCAGGTTTGAGTCCCTACCACTTTAGCCGCTGGGGTTTTATTGTTTTATACTCTCTCTTCATTCAAATTCAGTTATACTTACTACCTGCTTCGGTGGCCGCATGGTCTAAGACGTCATTCTCGTGTAAGCCTGGACTGCTGTTGACAGGGAGATCGGGGTACGATTCCCGGTCGGGTGTACTGAGGGTAGTTTTACAAAATGGTTTTACACTCTTCTTCCACGCAAATTCTGGTACACTTAATCTAAATTTAACCTTCTACATCCCAAACTCACTAGCGTTATTATTACTTATGAGTATATAACCTGAACAGGTAGTAGGACACGGTGTTAAATTTTAAATTTATTTTCCTTACGTAGAAAGAATAGTACTTAACAAACACCAGTTTAATAATAATTCAAGGTACTACCTTGTATCGACCCTAAGTCCTCTACTCCCTCTGGTCAACGTTATTAAAGTGTGATTGAAGGGGATGCGAGAAAAAACCAGTGTTTTTGCAGTTTTTTTATTACAAAACATTTTTTGTCCAAAATAAATAAAATATTTTTGCAGATTTTATTGCAAAACTTTTTTTGTCCAAAATAAATCAAATATTTCTCCAGTACAAACATAAAATATAATTTTCTTCACATGGTGACCTCAGAATTTCTTGAATATCTGTCAATGTTGTCCTGGTATTTAAGGCAATTGGCCTTTTTCATTTGGCGTGGAAATGTAGACCCATGGGAACAAGCGGTTATTTTAAAGAATTTTTATTTTATTTGCAATTTTCTTTTTGGAAACGGTTTGTTCAAAAATAGAAGCATGTTGATTAAGTTATACTTTTTATATACACACCTCCTCTATAATTTTAACAGTGATCAAATATCAATAATTTTGACATGTTTTTAATAGAAAACTGCCGGCTGCATAACAAAAAATAAGAAAATATAACACCTAATAAACATTGATACATTATCATAGAAGAGGTGTTGAAAATATTAACATAAAACTTTCACTCGTTCTCGAAAAAAATTATATTTCCAAACGTATGATTTTTCCTTAAGACCTGTCCGGTAGCTAGTGCCAGCTACTGTTTTCGTGATCCATCTGTTCTTGTTGGTGCGGAAGGATACTTTGGTCAGTTGGTCAGTTGTGAAGCCACGTCACGCCTTTCACCCTCCCACCCACCACCCCACAAAATAGGTTTAAGATGGCCCTCGACAGGGCCAAGGGCCTTAAGGGACAACTTTTACTCTTCATTTAAAAAGTTTCTCATCTAATGCCGCCATACTTATGACAGATATTCAACAACTGTTGATATCAACATGTGAAGAAAATTGAGCTCTGTGTTTTTACTGGAAGAATATTTGATTAATTTTGGCCCAAAAAAATGTGTTGCCATAAAAATTGCAAACACACTGTCCTTTTCTCGCGTCCCCTTCCATCCCACCTTAACCACGGGGTCAAACCGGGGAAGGACAGGGAAATGTTGACCTCACCCCAGGACGCGTCTAACACGCGTGAACTTGTCCGCTCGGCTTACGCTGGATTGATAGTGTTAGTGTAAGCGCTACAAGTGCTTAGATAGATTCTCAACAGATGTTAGTCCTGAAGGGATAAACCCTTGTAGGGTATTCATACAGCGCTTCTTCCTTCCCCCCTTCCCCCTACACGCCCACGCCCTAAACAACACACACTCACACACACATTGTGTTTCCTCGTGACCGCTAGGAACACGCCTGAGCGCTTCCTGATTGGATTACGGGCGTGACGTCACATGTACGAGAGCTAATTATTGGAGGTACACTGCCTCGTATTGTGGGTTGTAGGGGGGGTTTTGAGGGGAGGAACAAAACATCATGTGTGTTATAAGTGGTTTACAATGTGCGGCTTGATAAAGCAAACGATTAAGGGGGTAATACAAGGTAAACAATAGACTCTGCGGGTAGTAAAGGCTTTTAATTTCATAAGTTTTTTTTAAATGCTATTAATTTGTTGCTATGGGTGGGTTTTAAAAGCATGAAAATTAAAGTTTTAAGATTGATTTTAGCCACCAGGTGAAGTTATTTTTACTGGAAAAATTATGTCCATCCACTTAGTTCATTCATTTAGTAGCGTGCCAGCCTATTAAGTTAAGGATCATAGGTTGGGTTCCCGGTATGTCTTAAAATATGTATACTATGCATTACTAAATACTTCTATATTAAATACTTCAAATTGTCACGACCCTACCCCCCATGGGCTCTATCTGTCAGGTTAGCTTCTGGGAAGGGTAAGCTTGCAGGCAAGGTAGTTTTGTGGGTTTGAAATAGTATGTAGGTTTGTGAATGTTAGTTTAATAGTAGAAACTAAAAGATGATGTCTTTTATATTTTTTTCTTTATGTTGACGTGCTACCTAAATTGTATTTGCGTGCCTCGGATTTACCATCCCTGCCTTAGATCATGCGGCTACCAAAGCCTTTTTTTTTTTTAAATATCGATAAAACTAGGCTTTATTACTGAACTCTATTTTATTATTGCTAATATTTTTTAAATCGTTTTGGCAGTGTATCTATCTGTATTATCAAATAACAAACTCATTTTTCGTCCTAATATTAATAAACATACAGGTTAGATTTAAAAAAAAAACTGGCTACTGCTTTTTCTAGCTTTAATTTTTCAATTTTTATTTGGAGAAAGTTCTCAATTTTAGTGTTATTATGAATTTTTCCATCGATTTTATTTTAGTTGTTTGACATGTGTTGGATTTTTATCTGTATTTTTTTATTCCAGTATGAAGTTTTATTTAAATTGCACCCTTCACTCTCATTTAATATTATATCATTTGCCTATTTATGTATGCATATGATTCGCGTGTCAATTATATTTGTCCCTATTTAGTATATTCGCTAAAGCGTAGTGTATTGAATTAGTATCCATCCAAACATAAATAATTCATCACACACCACTTTAAAAAATAAATATATATTGAACAAATACTAATCGTCGTTCACAGGTTATAAATAATTTAAGTCAATTTTCTTTCTTATCCCAATCAGAGGGTTTATAGTGACAGTGTTGTTGGTTTGGTGTCGTTACAGCTCAATGCCTTAATTTCGAGGCTTCAAACACGTTTTATGATATCTGATGACCTGTCATATATTACCATTCATACATTCACCGACTACTGTGACGAATATAGATGTTTTTTTATTTTGGCTAAGCATTTATTTATTTACTTATTCTAACATGTATTCGAAAAATTATTTTTTATTATCTTTCAGGCTATACTAATATATGATAATCACTGTATTGGGGAAGGGATGGGGAAGCTACCTGCATTTGCATGGGATGAGAATTAGAAACCCTGGCATGAGCATCTAGAATATAAGGCAGCTTATGGGGGCTATTTTTAGAAATGATATAAAATAATAATTATAGCCCTTTTTAATTGCGAAAGGCTGCCACCTTTTCTTACTCTTAACCAATACAATTAAAATGAAGTTAAACATAATGATATACGTAAAAACACACATGAAAATAAATAGAAAAACCAGAGCTAAACTACACATAGCAGATGGATTACATAATATGAGAACCAGAGATCAATTCAACACAGTCATGGTGACCATAGATCTGTTCAACACAAATATAAATAATTCACACACACACACAAGGTGTGAATACGTCTCACACTCTTCAATCTCACGAGTGAGCTTCACACGCAGATTATTTGCGACTTTTCGCTTGAAACCATTCAATTATAATTTATTTACATCGTTGGTTATGGTATTCAATGAACGAGAAGCTGAAACAGTGAAAGAATTGGAGTAAGGATTGGAATCATTGAGAGGAATAAATAAAGTTGAGTTTTCTTGTGATCGAGTGTTGAGATTATTATTAGAGTTGAGTGAGCTTATACGTGTAGAAAATAACTTTTTATTGCCTTTATCTTTTTGTACTAACTTTTTTTTTAAATTTAAGACCATGTTTGATTATGAGTAAAGTTTTGATTCCTTAATGAAACCTACCTTCCCTATTCTTACTACAGAATTAAGTTGACTTAACATCCAACGAATCCAAACTAAGCATACGCTGACAACAAAATATAAGATAATTACTTATCAAAGCATGACAACGAAGCCGTGCTCTTGCATTAATTAATTTCCTGTTTTCGTCATTTGCTTTGAAGTATAAGGAGTAATAACTCGCTAATTAGGTATCGACTCGGTGTGTCCTGATTAAGAGTCCTGACGGCCTTGTTAGCAGTGGGAGAAATTATTTTATCTGTGTTTGTTTTCGATTAAATTTCTTCGATTGTAGGTACAAAATGGAGTCACAAAATTATCTCTAACTCTACTCTTGCAGCTGAGTGGAAAGAAAACTTTGATTTTGGAGGCAAGAAGAGTAAAACAAACTTAACTAAACAGTCCGAACTAAACAATATCTTAGACTAGAGCTTCAATAGTTGTATGAAACAATGTTTGCGTTTGTTGCAGTTCTTAAATTTATAAATCAATGCAAATTGTTTAAATATTTCATCGTTTAATAACACGACATGTGAACTTATTTAGTATAGATAATACACACTATTTTTTAGCACCGCGTCTTTTTACCCATTTAGGCTACACGCTCATATACGAACCAATTACGCTAATAGTTTTAACGATTAAGAAGGTTATATTTTGGTGACCTGGTGGTCTAGGGGTAAGGTGTCAGACTTCTGTGTTGAGGGTCCGGGATTCAATCCTCGGTCCCGGCACAGATTTATCTGATTGCCAAACCCTTCCTTCACCTCTGACAAGACGTTTATTAATCACAACTTGTGAATGTGAGGAATGCAAGGCCTCCACCGTGGTTCGGATTCCACGTTAAACTGTAGGTCCTCCATTTCTTCTCACAATCACCCTACCATTACACATTAACGTAAGTGCGTATAACCCGAACGGGTAGTAAGACGTGGTGCTAATAATAATAATAATAATAAGGTTATATTTATAAGAAGTGTATCAACATTTGCGCGGAGAGAGAGAGAATTGAAAACCATTTTTGAAAAACTACCCTCATTACACCTGACCGAGATTCGAACCTCGATATCCCCGTCATCAACAGTCTAATCTACTGCGAGTATAGCGCGTTAAACCACGTGGCCACCGAAGCGGGTAACAACACACACAAACTATGGTAGAGTTTTTAGAAGGAAGTTAAATATCTGACGGATACAAAATTTACTGTAGTTGTTACACTTAAACATTATAGTAGAGTTGAGGCTGGAAGGCAGCCATCTAAATTACTTAAGCTACTATACTTAGGACTCTAGTATAATTGTGGTAAGGAGACAGATTTATGACATTTGAATAATTATGAATTATCTGATTAGGTACTTAAGGGAACAATAATTATTCTTGATCAGTACTTATGTATTATCAAATAATGGGTTTTCTATGTCGGAACCGTTATAGTTTGATAATATTTATGAATGATCAGATAATAATCTTTAAATGACAATACAGTTATAGTTGAATAGTACTTATAAATTATCGGATAAGGTTATTCTGTTTGACGGAACGATTGTAATTTAATAATATTGCATCCCTGATGGTTAGGCCTGTTAGTTACCGTTGTCAATAAAAATGACGTAGAAGAGAGGGGTTGGTAAGGTTTACAGAAATAAAAATAGATTTCGTTTTATATTCCTGGAAATAAAATGACCCTGGGGTCTAGTTCGGTAACCAGGCCTGACTTCGATTATTAATTGTCGTTTGGCTACCGGTCACGCTTCGTGTGTTCAGTTTGAGTAAAATCCCGGAAGGTCTGACTGAGTTTGGAGGGAACCCCCTTGTTTTGTTGAAAAAACGAATTTCATATACTAGAGCAAACAAGTTTTGATTAAGCTAAGAAGGTCTTACGAAAACACACATTATATTTATTTTGTATGAAATTGTGACTTTTGTTTATGTTCGGGCTTAGACCGTTTTTCAACATGCACGTTACTAACACAATGATCTAATAGACTATGACTTTTATACTAGTTTTAACCAGCAGTATTGTGAAGAGAAGGCTTAATTCCCTCCATACTCTTATCGTTACTTAAGTCTTAAGGTTTTTTTTCTTTGGATTTCAAGCCGAAATATCTCCCGTAATTTCTCCTTTGAAGATAATTTTTTTATCTGGTGATCAAACTTAACGGAAAACAAATCATTACTTTATTAAATAGGTTATTATATTTATAGAGAGTAATCATTGTTAGCATGGTGTAAGACAACATTCTTGCAATATAGGTATGTAAAGATTTATTATATATATATGTAAGTATATATATAATATATTCCCCTGCCACTCGATCGATCGCTTAGGATTATAATGAATGGAATCTGAAAAAAAAAAGTATTTTTGATTTACAAGTAGTGGAGTACTCATACATTATTTTAACTTGGGGCCTTCTATTCAGATAAAATTTGATTCTTAAACACCCATTTTAGTGGTTGAATGGTATCAGGCGTCATTCTCGCGATATACTGTGCTACCGTTTATGGGGCGATTAGGGTTCGAATCTTGGTAGGATATATCTGGTGTGTTTTTTCCCTTAATGATTGTCCACCTAAATGGGGGTACACTTGCTCTAAATTAAACCTTCCTCATCCTTAACACTTTAGCGTAATTAATTTATGTGCGTATTCCACAAACTGATAGTGATACTCAGTGACAGAATAAAAAACACTCTGAAATTCATGCGTTGACGGACGCTTTTTGTTATGAATCAACTATAATTCAAGTACTAATTATCTTAAAGCAATTTAACTTTGATGTTTTAGGACAAGCATAAGCTTGCGGGCCGCGGGCCCCACAAGGCCCAATCTAGATTATATATAACTCGTGGGCCTATTGATGAACAAAAACACAATGTGGTCCAATTTTTCTCTTTTTTTATATAGATATCATAGAAATATACCACCTGGGAATGTTATCTCTTGAAACATTTTATTTCATCAAATTTATTACTTTTCACAGATTTGCAGTGTGATCAAAACTACAAAATCCTCTTTACTGAAACTACTGTACTGTACTACTGTACTGTACTAATGAAATGCCACATTTGGAGCACTGTGAAGTATGGATAAGAAGCTTGGACTCTCAGGAAGATGGAAAAGAAACACTTGGAGAGCTTTGAAATGTGGTGTTGAGTAAGACTTGAGGAGATCAGGTGGAAAGACAGGGAGACAAATGAAGAAGTCCTAAAAAGATTGAGAAGAGAACCACGTTGGATGTGATTCTTTTGTGAGAAGCAAACCGGATCGGACACATCCTTTTGGAGGAACTGTCTTCTGCACGACGTTATATAAGGAAAGATTAAGGAAAAGACGAGCTTAGGAAGAAAGGAGGAAGATTCAAATATTGGATTACTTGAAGGAAAGAAGAACATTCTGGGAGTTAAAGGGGGAAGCAGGGGACAGGGCGCATTGGCGGTCTAAGTTCACTGACAAGAGGAATTAACCTGTCGTAATTCAAAACACATTTTAATAATAATTTTTTTATATAAATTGACGATTTTGGAGTTATTTTTATTTTAAATTCTGGCCTGATAACATTTTTTTAAAATGTGGTCACCATTATATTTTTATTTTTCACTGTCGATAGTTCTTTCAAGGAATAAACTTGCGTGCTTCTCCATCTTGATATCCACTGTAGTAAAAGGTCCAAAAATACCTACTCGCAACGAATCGATCTGCTAATTTAAATAATTAAGTACCACGTAATTAAAGGGGGTAACTGTATAGTAATCAACGACCAGTACTTATTCATGTTTGAAACATGGAACTAACTTTAATTCGTATTAATTAAATACTGTAAATTGTAACACGTGTTACACAATGTGTGAAAAAAATCATCTTAGCACCAAGCTTTACTACACTTTTGGGTTGTACGCATATGTTCCAGAAATGAATTAGGTTGGATCTAGAAGATGTGTACTCGAATCTGCGTGAGGGAAGATTAGAAATCAATTTTGGAAAAACCACCCTCGGTTAATCTGACCGGAACTTGTACCTCGATATCCTTGTCATTTCATTAGCTGTCTGGTTAGTCTAAAACGGCTAGTATGACGTGGTTCTAATGTATAAAAATATATAAAAGAGAGAAATATATTAGCCTTTCTAGCTATAGCATGAGGTTTTTCAATGACACTGTTGAGGTCTAAGGTGAACTTAGTTTGTAAAGGCGTTTATTGATGTATATATTCTTTATGGTGGCCTTCCATCTAATAAATATATTAATAAAAATACCTCACGTCGTCGGGCAAATGTTCCTGTTCCACCGCCCCCGGTCAATTTCTATGTAGACCTAGTAATCAATCAGCTGATATCGCTTCCCAAGTCTTGTTCCCCTCGCCTAGAAACCTCCCTTACCCCTTCCTCATCTATTTATCTTCAGTTGACAGCCCGTGACTGATGACTGCACTCCAGAGACATCGAACACAGGACAACCAATACTCAGGGTGATACGAGTAGGGTGTGTATACTCAGCCATATCGATCTACCGGGGTGGGGGGGACTTCTTTCCTCCATTTCCCTCCACCTCATCCTTCATGCTATTTCTAAAACGAAGGTAAATCGTTTATTCATGAATTTGCGCTGCGGTCGCCTTCAAAGGACTCAACTTGAGTCGGTCCTCACATTGAAGTTTCCTTGCGGCGCTGTTCTATTTTCCTTTTACTAGGGGGTATTTAACGTGCACATTCTGAATCAACTGGTTATATCACCACGCGATTTAAAAGACAACCTAGTTTTAAGACCGACAACATATCTGGCTGTTACTGGCACCAGTGGGAATGTGAAAAAATAGGCGCAAATCTCGTATTGTCTGGTCTGGCTTTAAGGTAATGGTGATATAGCTATTCTAATCCTGGTCATCTCTTAATGTCTGGCTTTCAGGTGATGGTTGTGAAGCTATTTTAATTCTAGTAATATCTTATTACCTCACTTTCAGGTGATGGTTGTGAAACTATTCTAATTCTACTCATATCTTATTACCTCGCTTTCAGGTGCTGGTTGTGAAGCTATTCTAATTCTAGTCATATCTTATTACCTCGCTTTCAGGTGATGGTTGTGAAGCTATTCTAATTCTA
>CABFWB010008554.1:0-17287 GCA_902151455.1 Timema bartmani
AATGTTATTACTAGTATCGTTCATACACCAACTGACCCTACAAGTGACATCTTCACTCCATTCACCACAGGGACTGGCTGCATATGGAATGTTATTACTAGTATCGTTCATACCTATGCCACTTTAATTTTGTCAGAGCCATAAGTGAGAATGAGACAGATAATTGTAAGTGACAACATGCTCTAATCCATACCAGAAGTGCATTGTTAACACTATATATGACCGGAAAGGGCATAAGTTAACAAACATTAACATTTCCCTAAGGTTGTATTTTTAAAAATATAATAAAATATTAGAAACGGAAAGCATTGTATATTCGAAACGGAAAGCATTGTATATTCTTTACACACAATCATAGTTTGAATTACATGTGGTGTGCGGGCCACTATTTTGACATAAAAATATGAAAATGACCATGCGAGCCACCATCCGGTTGGCTACTCATAGTCAAATACATCAGATGTTTGGAAAATCCCGCAACAAAGATTAGGAAGGGTTAGGTGAAACTAAAGGTATAGTTGAATCTAAGGAGGTCAGATTTAAGGACAAAATGCAAGAAATTTAAAAAAATGTATGTAGAGGAAAAGATACAATTTTATTGCAATAAATAGGTTGTGTTTTTTTAGTCAAAGAGAGTAAATAATATAACTTTATTATGGAAATAAATTTAAGGTAAAATTTAGATCTAGTTCTGAATAGTAATAAAAAACTAACTATTCATAAGGTATTCCAAACTTAATTATACCTAGCATATTAGTAAGACCTTATTGAATATACCATGTTTGCTTGGACAGAAATTCTGGAATAGAACCTGGAGCACCTTAAACATAAGTCTATTTTAGATAATAAATCATTTATCTCTTTCTTTAAGGCCTTATATCTCGAAAACAAGGACGAGAAGGCTACTAAAATCTATATGGTGTGAAAGAGAAATGTTTTCTGTATAAAAGCCACCATTTATGGACGTGACAAAAATTCTGAACTAGACGCTGGAGGGCCTTAAACGTAAGGCTATTTTAAAAGCAAAATCCATTCATCTCCCTCTTTAAGGCCTTATATTTCAAAAACAAGGACCAGAAGGGATACTTATAAATATATGGGGTGAAACATAAATGTTGTCTGTATAAAAGCTACCATTTGTGGACGTGACATAAGTTCTAGACTAGATGCTGGAGCGCCTTAAACATAAGGACAGCCCTTAAAATCTAGCTATTTTTTTCTGTCTCCCCTTTTAAGGCTCTCTCTCTGCCATCTCTTGTTTAATTTTGTACTATCCTGGGTGCTTACTGCCATTTCTGTTCAAATTATGAACTTTATTTAATGCTAGTTCAATTTATTTTACTTGTGTTTGCTAAAATCAGTTAGGTAATTGTTGATGTGGAATTGTTAGGTCCAGTCAGATACTGTTGGTAAATATTTGATAAGTTTATCAATTAAAGAGTGTATAGTTCAAATATATTTTTTAATTAAAAGAAATTGGAAATTCTATTACATAATTTATAAACAAAGAAATGTACCGTACCACGTGAATGTTTAAATAACTTAGCCTCTCTTTATCACAATAATGATTTTTCTATCACATACATCCACATTTATTGTAATTGTAATTGCAAGTAATGGACAGAATAGTTCAAAATGATTTAGTTCACTGAAATGAGCAATTTATTTATTTAGTTTAAAAGTTTGTGAACTGTATCTTGTGATTAAAATTATGGAAGTGAACTAGTTCTAGGGGTTAAGCTGAAGTTTGAACGATTATTTCGCGAACTATACATCTCTAGTCTCTACTTTCCTTATCTATGATCTCTACTACAGCACAGATATAGATATGGAAGTAACAGATTACCATAGAAAACGTAATACTCAGATTACAGAGGTTGGATTGTAGGACCAGTTACTTGTGTTTTGTACAGTGTTGCCAACTGTACGATTGGATACCACTTTTTATATAATTTCACCACGTGTACAATCCAATTTTAGGATATTTTCTAAAAGTAATATACTGTGGCCCTGCTATCTAGTAACAAATTTTACATCAACTCTTTTTTTTTATGAAAATCGCAGGGCTTATCAATACAATGTCAGAAAGTAGTATCCTACCGGTCAAAATACAATCCATTTCAGATCCATGTACTATCACTAACGATTATAGACTTGGCAACACTGGTTTTGTATCAAGTATTAAAGTACACGTGAAACTGACAAGTTGATCATTTTAACGTTAAACCCTTTTAGACGTTCGTTAAGTTTATTTGTCAAAATACATCAATTTGATCCTCTTCAATATAAAGTTTTATTTTACTTTAAAGAAACGAGACTTTTAATGTAAGTTTATTTATAATTAGTTTTCATGGTTAAATGATAAGTAATGATTGGAAGAGGAAAAAAGTTTATCAAAATATAGTTACTAAAGTAATGATGTAAAATTATACAAGGATCATCGTTTGTCCCACAATCTACTTTAAATAACTATAAAATGTTTGGTTTTTACATTTTTCCTGTATTATTTTAATCTCAATGTCAATACAAAAGAAAATATATGGTCAAATAGATAAATATTCATTTAAATCCTGCATATCTGCTATATAGTATGGATTTAAAATATTAAATACCATGCAAGTGGTAACATTTTAATTTCCCTCTTCACATTATGTGAATGCCTACTCAATCCCTTAAAAATGTTATCCTCTAAATCTTTTATTTAGGGGAACAGGTAGTTGTGTTCCATAATTATGACACCCAAACTTTCAAAATATGGATATACCAGCATAAAACATCCTGGGTAAGAGCTCAATATCTACCACTAAAATTATATTCATTTTAACTTTCTAAAGAAACTAGGCCTAATTATGATATTAAAATGACGTTTCTCTGACTACTCCATCCCCATGAGGTCCAAAGACTACATGCTAGGCCTATATGCTTTCAGATGGCCACCAGATGGGGTATAGCGAGTGCTGGGAAGATCTCCCATGATTTTGTGGCAGCGCTGAGCATCCTACCCCTTACTGAGCATGTTGTGGTAGCTGTGGCGGCAAGGCAGTTAAACAGAGCTCAAGACTTTGCCACACTTCACAACATCAAGGCTGCATATGGCTCTTATGAGGAACTAGCAAAAGACCCAAATGTTGGTGAGTGTTGTGCTGTGGACTCTTATAAATAGGCCATAGGTCATGTATCTTATTCTGTGTTGTGTCACCAAGGTAATCAGAGTTAGTTTGAACTGTAAAGTGTGTGATTTGTTCTTATCACGATGTCTACGTGTGATTGGTCGAATGGGGACAGAGTGGTAGAGAACAAATCACTCTGAACACTCATTGGTCAGGTATCAACATTCTCCACCTGTCTAACTAGACATGGTGTCTAACCACCCTTGTTTCCACCTGTCTAACTAGATGTGGTGTATGTTGGCTCCATCCACCCCCAACATGTGCAGATCACTAGTCTCATGTTGAGTTCCGGTAAGCCATGTCTTGTTGAAAAGCCTCTCACAATGAACCTAAAGGAGACGAAGCAGTTAATAAACCTGGCCCGAAATAAAAAACTGTTTCTGATGGAGGCCATCTGGTCTCGATTCTTCCCAGTCTACCAACTGCTCAGAGATGAACTCAAAGCCGGCACACTCGGGGATGTGCTGCAAGTCAACGTTAACTTCGGTATTCCCATAGAAAATGTCGATAGGATCAAGCAAGTATTTGTATACATAAATTACAGCATGATTTTTAACAAGTATTTTAGGTTGTATGGTAATAGAAATTGATAAAAAATAAATAAAAAATAAACTAATAAGTGTAAAATTTAAGGAAGAAAGCCCACCAAGGGAAAGAGGGAAAAGGTGGTAAGAATCCAATGCAAAAAGGTGACATCTTCCTTTCTTCTATAGTAGAAGTAGTCACGCACACATCCAAACACAGAGTAATATTTTGGAATTGTTGCCTTTATCAAATAAAAGAAAGGGCATCATTACTGATAAATTACTTGATTTGTGTTATATTAATATGTGAGACTACTTCAACTACTAGCCAGAAGAACGGAACAAGATGTCGCATTTGTGCATTCATATATTGTCCCCCTTCACTAGGTGGGTTTTCTTAATTCAATTTGCACGTATTAGATTATTTTTATTTTTTATTTATTTTTATCAATTTCCATAAATATAAAATCATTTAGCTACCTCATTGTTAGCCCATTCCCAGACACATGTTTAGCTCAGCAATCTACACAGGGCCGGCAGCCATTTTTCTACCCATATTCTCTTACTTGATAAATATTTTCGGTTCTCATTTATATTTCACTTGTTTAGCTTTATTCATGTTTATAGTATAGCATTGAACTGGTAGTCTCATTTATCAGCTTCAATATAAAGTAGTCAGACTGGCTAAGAGTACAATGGTTCGTTAATTGATGTCATTACATTATTGCAATTAAACATTGATTCACGCTCGCTTCAGGGAACAATCAGGCAAACAAAGGCTTTCTACCCCGGCACCAGGAAAAGGGTCAAATAAGTTTTAATAAACAAATGCAATATCATTGTTTCCTATAAAATTTAACTTTATTAAAGGTTATATATCTGGTGCATTTGCTTTAGAACTCATCCTCCTAATCTTATGCTCTTGTATTGGTTAGCCTTAAGTTTCAGGAAGCCATAAAATATGGTAAAACTTGTAACTGGATGTCAATTCTCTCAATTACTACCTGATAACAAAAGCTGTTGGTTATTATATTTGTCCTAAAATTATTGCATTATATAATATAGAGTATTTGATCTATTTAAACTGTTGATTGCTTTATCCTAAGAATGTATTATGTAATTATTTACCAAATGTACATGTGGCACTCCGCCATTACAAGTATGTGCTCTATGTTGTGTCACCATCAAATGAGATTACAAATTATTGTTTTTGTTACATCTTTCACAATATTTAGCTTTGTTGTTAGTTGTGTTATCTATTTTTCTGTAATCTGAATTAACTTTGCTCTAGTCTTACAAGCTTGAAACTATGTTCAAGATATTGAACAAAACAATACCAGGGGTATCCATTATTCAAGGTATTGAATAGAATACCAGGGGTATCCATTATTCAAGGTAATGAACCGAACAATAGCATGAGTATCCATTAATCACGATATTGAACAGAATACCAGGGGTATCCATTATTCAAGGTATTGAACAAAACAATACCAGGGGTATCCATTATTCAAGATATTATTGAACAGAACAAGATTAGGGTATCTATTATTCAAGGTATTGAATAGAACAATACCAGGGTTATCTATTAAACAAGGTATTGAAAATACCATTACCAGGAATAACCATTATTTAAGGTATTGAACAGAACAATACCAGGGGTATACATTATTCAAGGTATTGAGCAAAACAATGCCAGGTGTATCCATTATTTTAATCATCGAGTGAGCTCAACAAGGCCCTCTCATTAAAAATGTATTAATTTTGATTCAGCCTGAAGGAGCTTGGAGGTGGCTCCGTTCTCGATATAGGGGTGTACGTGCTGCAACTGGCTGTACTTGTGTTTGGCCCAGTAATTCCCGAGAAAATCCTGGCCACTGGGACTCTCAACAAGGAAGGTGTAGATTCATCTGTGGCGGCCATTTTGAATTACGGGGCTGGGAAAATGGCCATGCTTAGCACACATACCAAGACAACATTTCCCAATGAGGCCATCATTGTTGGCACAAAGGGAACTATAAAGGTGAGTGTAACATAGTTCACACTTTACACTTGCCTGAGATGAACATAGTTCACACCTTACACTGGTCAGAGATGAACATAGTTCACACCTTACACTGGCTAGAGAGTAACGTAGTTCACACTTTACACTGGCCAGAGTAACATAGTTCACACTTTACACTTGCCTGAGATGAACATAGTTCACACCTTACACTGGCTAGAGAGTAAAATAATTCACACTTTACACTGGTCAGAGATGAACATAGTTCAAATTTAACATTGGCCTGAAATCAACATAGTTCACACCTTACACTGGCTAGAGAGTAACGTAGTTCACACTTTACACTGGTCAAAGATTAACATAGTTCACATTTAACATTGGCCTGAGATGAACATAGTTCACACTTTACACTGGCCATAGAGGCACATAGTTCACACTTTACACTGGCCAAAGTAATATAGTTCACACTTTATACTGGCCATAGTGTAACATAGTTCACACAAGGGCCGGTCCTAGGCACTTTGTGGGCCTTGTGAACTGTAAAATGTGGGCCCCATTGATATTTTTTATAAAAGATTCGAGCAGTCCAATCATAACAATTTAGATAATATGAATTAGACTAGGGGTCGTCCATAAACCACGTAACGCTTTGAGGGGGGGAGCTCTAATGTCTACATGTTGTTACATGGGGGGAGGGTGGGGTACATCAAAGTGTTACGTAACACAGGTCTTAAACTCAAATTCTAATGTTGAAAAACAATATTATTGTTCATGTTTTCACCTTTGATAAACATACTTATGGATAACTTCTGAATATCTGTGGCGTTGAAAATGTGAGTTTAGCACTTTTTGTTTATCAATATTTCAAATTCACTTAGGTGGCATTGTCTGCCCAAGACTATGAACGCCAAGCACATGCGAAAAAACATATTTTCATGCGGATGACAGTGACATGTTTATACTCATGGTACTTGTTTAGATTTGTCCGAACTACTGACCCCCTCACGTGCTTTTAGTTGGATAGCAGCTGTCAATCGAAGTGGCCTTAATTTATAAGTATAGTTGAGTTGGAGTATAATTTAAATGCCTGTTTACATTCTTTTACATAGGCCGTGAATAATCACTTGTGTTGGCACAGAAACAAAAATATTTTTTTCAAAATGAGGAGACTTATTCATTGCTTGCGTATAAAAAGCGATATTAAGAAAAAATAGTGGAAGAGTCTCAAAAAGATGTTGTAGTGACATGGAAAGAAGCAAAAGTACAGAATTTATTTCAAGGCAAGTTTGAGGAGTCCATCAATAGTGTTATTTCTTCGTACCAAAAGCATGTTGTGAAAAGTAAAGTTTCAAATATAATTAATTATTCACAAAAGGTAGGTGTATTTATCCTATACCTTTTCCCTTCTGATAAATCTAATGTGTATGTATATAAATGCAACTATTATACATACGTTATGGTGGCTGGATTGTCTAAATAATCATTCTCTCAGTAGACTAGACGGCCAATGTTGGGGAGATGGGGTTCGAATACCAGTCATGTCTACTGACTTTTCCTACATAGTTTCCCACTCACTCTCTATGCAAATGCTGGTAAATTTTCTTTAAAATCCTACCTTTTTATTATACATTTTGTAGAATGGTATAGTATAAATGTAGTTATTCTAATTATTTTTATTATATTTATCTAATGGAGTATAAATGAGAAAGGTAGAATTCTAGAGGTAATCTACCCTCATTAACGTGGAGAGATATAAAATAATTTAGGAAAAGCCACTCTGAGTATACCTGACAAGTATTTGAACCCCGATCTCCGCTTCATTGGCCATCTAGTCATTTTCAAGAGTGAAGTCAGGATCCATGATTGATGTTGAAACGAAACATACGTCTAGGTAGGTATTGATAAGTTAATTAAAGTAAAGTTGTAGATTAATCCAATAATAATTTAGAAAAGTTGTATACTTAGAATTCTTTAAACAGCTCTCTATATGATGGTAATATGACTATCATAAAAAGTGCACAATATTAAGAAGGATGTCTTCCCCCGGCATCAAGCATCTGATGTGGACACTTCAACATCACCATCTAGCGAGCGCTACTATAGAAAAGGGCCATCCTAGGTCAGCACATAGTAGTGCTGTCTGGATCTTACTCAGGTTGCAAACCTGACATCCATAACATTAATATAGCAGAGGTTTTTCCTCATGAACCTGAGGAATTTGAATTCAACGTCTTTATGTCTCTACTTGTCTTTCTTATCTGTTTGTATGTGTAGCTATCCATAAATGATAATACTCTCTGAAATCATTTATGTTCAGGATTTAAAATTGATTTTAAGAAGTATTAATTCTGAATCCCTCCTTTAGTATCACAAATCTTCCCTATGAAATAATGACATTCATTCTTGGTGAGAAAAGTTACGTAACACTGGGAAGGGGGGTTGGATAAATGTCTACATGGTGTTACATGGGAGGAGGGGGGGCTCAAAATGTAGGAAAAAAGCGTTACGTGGTTTATGGACAACCCTCTAAAAAAAAAAAAATTAGAGTAGCTATGTTTTATATGATCATGAAACTAAAACTTACATATGAGCTTGAAATGAACTAAGTATTTAAAAAGAGACTATTGAGTGATAAATTATTTTGGGATAGAATAAATTAAATTTCCTAATTTAAAATCTAGTATAAGTCTTGAAATTTAAAATTAAATTGATGTGTAAAAAAAATACTAAACAGTTTTTTCACATATATGCTTTGAAAAACCACAATTTAAGATACATTAAAAACCATAAGTGATTTGGACTAATGGTTATTTAAATATTTTGATGCAGGTACCAATGAATCGTAATAGATTGATTATTTGTGCATTGGCAATGAATCATATTGGTGACTATCATGCTGATTAATCGGTGATATTTCTTAGTATTCAAAATTTGTAACACAATAAATATTTTGTCTTATGGACTTACAAAACTATTATTTACAATGAAACTAAAAATCTATTAGCATGCACAAATAAATGTAAACACAAGTAATGCGGGCCTGATTTTAATAGACAGTCATGTTTATAACATTACACTCAAGAATTAAGAGAAAGAGAGACGTGCTAAGTGGCCTCAGGAGGGGAGGAGAGACGAGTTGCATGGCCTCAGGAAGGAAAGGAAGACTAACAACGCGGCCTCAGAAGGAGACTAAAGACGAGTATCTAGGCTTCAGGAGGGGAGGAGAGGATGGACTAGCAGCGGGGCCTTGAGAAGGAAGATTGGTGACGTGGCCTCAGGATGAAAGGAGAGAAGAGCGACGTTGACTCAGGAGGGGATTAGAGATGAGCGACGTGGTCTCTGGAAGGGAGGGAAGACTATCAACATGGCCTCTGGATGAGAGGAGGGACGAGTGATGAGGCCTTGGGAAGACTAGTAACGTTGCCTCAGGATGAAAAGAGGGACATACAGTGAGGCCTAGGGGAGGGAGGGAATACTAGCGACATGGCCTCAGGAGGAGAGGAGAGACAAGTGATGAGGCTTCAGGGAGGAGAGGGGAGATGAGATGCTTAGCCTTGTGAAGGGAGGGTTGAGCGACGTAGCCTGTGGAATGAAGGGGGGTGAAAACTAACACACACTAATTGAAAAGCTGGTGCTGTTGCAATTAATTTCATTTTACTGCTCTCATATTTTTATTTATTTGAATTCTTAAAAAAAGGGCTAGCTTTGAAGCCCCTTATCCTTGATGGGCCATGTGGACGCATCACTCGCATAGGCCAAAACTGGCCCTGGTTCACACTTTACACTTGCCTGAGATGAACTTAGTTCACACTTTACATTTGCCAGAGAATAACATAGTTCACACTTTACACCTGCCCTAGAGGAACATAGTTCTCACTTTACACCTGCCCTAGAGGAACATAGTTCTCACTTCACACCTGCCCTAGAGGAACATAGTTCTCACTTCACAATTTACACTGGCCTGAGAAGAACATTCACACTTGACATAGGCCAGAGTAACACTGTTCATACTTTACACCTGCCCGAGAAGAACATAGTTCACACTTTACACTTGTGCTGATTAAAAAGTCATACCATTATATGAATATTTGGGTACAATTAAGACTGGAATCTTATTTTTGCTGTCCAATCAGATCCACAGCCCATTCTGGTGCCCGACTACCATCGAGACTCCGACCAAGAAGAGTGAGTTCCCTGTTCCACCCTGTTCAAAGACTTTCAACCACATTAACAGTTCAGCTCTGAGCTACGAAGCTCAGGAAGTTCGGCGTTGCCTTCTACAAGGTAATTGGCATATAACCCGAATGGGTAGTAAGACACGGGGCTAAAAATAAAAAAAAATACAAGGCAATTCATGACTGTAAATGTTTCAAGACAAATCAACTTTAATTGGGTTATCAACGAAGTTGATTCTTTATCAAGCATAAAGGTTGGATGAAAAATAATGACTCAAACCTTTTTAATTGATACAATTTTGGTATTCCGGCACTTATTGAACTTATTAAATCTAGAATTTTACTGAGCACAAACTATAAACTTGTTTTAGTCATTAGACAAAAGTAACTAGTCCATTAAGATAATAATATTCTCATCAAATGTGTTATATAATAATTTGAAAATACAGAGGTGCACTAGCATTGATTATACAGTGATGGAAATTGGAAAAAATACAGAAACATAAACTTATTAAGTGAAAATTGAGTGGAGTAAGCCTAAGTAGGGAACGAGAACAAAAGTGGTTATAATCCAATACACACAAATGTGACATTTTCCTTTCTTCTGGATTCTAGAGTAAAAAGTCACACACACAACTAAACCCAAAGTTTCCAATCTAGAAGCCATGAGAAAGGATGATGTCACAGTTGTGCATTGGATTCTTCCCACATTTTTTTCTCTTTCCTTTTCTTCACCCAATTAGTTTATATTTCCTTATTTTTTTCAATTTAATTTATTATTATTATTGTAGAATCATAATAAATAAGAAAATTATCTTATTGAATAACTATTTTTGTTGTAGTCATTAATTTTCTAACATGATGTGTGTGTGCATGTTTTTTCACATTTTTTTATTTGAAGCCTACTTTCATGTATTGATAGGTCAAGTCATGGGATCTGCAGCTGTTATTTTTGATATATATTACATACATAATATAAAATAACAATATTGTAGTCAAATGTTATCTTTGTTGACCACAAACAATTATGTTTGTTTTTTCTAGATATGGGACACTTATATTATCGTATTAGATAGATAAGATGTTCGTAATAATCTCAAAAAAGTATGTTGAATAAAATATGAAACCTTGACTTGATGTAACAATTTTCAAGCAGTTTGTTAAAAGAAATTTTATAGACTTGTGTAGTTGGGAAAGTAAATAAATCACAAAAAAGTTTTTATGTAACAAATTTACTAAATTGTTGGTTTTTTTAATCACCGCATTTTACAATTGGTTCAGATTATACTCATGCGCTCTTTGTTTATGATGTAATAGACATTAAAACAAAATATTGTCAGTGAACCCAATTTTAAAGACAATTTTATTTTAATTCAAGATTTGAAAGAAAATTTAAGATTAATATTCGGATTCGAGGAATATAGGATTCAGCCTATCTCTTTTTTTTTAAAAGGCTCTGCCAATGATAATTTGACTGTGATTTGGTTATCAAGTACAGCTGCTGTATGAGTGGAACTTGAGATTCAATTATTATTTGTTGTCAGGACTGATCGAGAGTCCCAAGATGTCTCATGCCGAAAGTCTGGTGCTGGCCGAGCTGGAGGACAAACTGCGAGCCGCTGTAGGTACTCGCTATCCCCAAGATGACTAGCATTACATCTGTACGTCTGCAGATTACTTCCATGTGGTCATCGACTGTGTTATAACAGCTCTCTATCAATGAACAAGGCAGTGAAATACATTTTACAAAATACAAACACATAGCTTTATGTATGAATATATTAAAGAATATATTTCTTTAAGTAAAACCTCTTTTCGCTTTACTTTGTTTGTGCCGTGTGTATATCCTTCTTTCCTGTACTTTCTAACAAATAAAACTTTAAAGTAGATCTAGTAGTTTTTCTAGTTCTTTCATCTAATCAAGTGTTTCCAGCCCGTGGCCGAGTCACTTTAATAAAATGCCTTCATCTCCCTCCGACCTTCCACCATTCTTCTCTACTCATTTGCAAATTTGCTGATATCTGCTCCTCCCATCTTTTTCTAGGTCTACCTTGCAGTCTTTTCCTTTCAAACTCCATCATTCTCCTTGGGATCATCTCCTGTTCCATCCTCACTAAATGACCGTACCTTGCAAAAAATATAAAAAAAATTGTCCAATGACTTAAAAATCATTGTAAACACTGTAAAGTAGGGCTGGTCCGATAAGCCCTTTTGCTGATATTGCCAGTAACCGATATCTGACACAGAATTAAATAATATGTGTTTACATGCAAGAGACTGTATTTAAATGTTGTTTGAACTATGAATTATATTTTCATTACTTGTATTGTATTTGGAAGAAGATTAGGAAAAGTGGATAGAAACACATAAAAGGGATGCGCACAATATGACTTTTACAATGAAAAGAAGAACACAGTTCACACTTTACATTGCTGCCATTGGACAAAAGGGTAATGGTTGCCTCTTAAATAAAATCAATCATCACCGCCCAATCCCCCGACCTAGGTTTCATTCTAGTGGAACTCATCAGGGAGGAGTGTGAAACGCACAGCGCAACTTCCTAAATGAGGAAACAAAAGAACACAAAAGGGAGAAAATGGAAATTTGTAAAGCATGATAGGACACTTAGATAGGAACATGTAAAAGGTATAACATAAAGGACAAACACAGAAAAAGGACAATGGATGTGAATATATTATAATATTTCTCTATAAGGAAAACTTTTTTTTGCTTTATGAGGTAAATGTATTATATAATACAATTACCTCATAAAGCAAAAAGAGGTTTTCCTTACAGAGATATATTTTTATTACTTGAGAATTTAAAATACAGTATAGCCTTTTTAATTCGAAGTCCAAGGGATAAGAATTTGAAATATCCAAAATTTGAATTAACCAATGAGTATCTAAACTGTTTGTACACAATAAATAAAAAAAACTCAAAATTAAAAATTGTAAAAATTAACTCACTTTACAAAAAATGCAGACTTTATCAGTTAATGACCCGAGTAAAAGAATGTTAAGGTAGCGCGATTGTTTGAACCACTTTAAAAGACACTTGTCAACCTCAGGATAATCACCCCCTCTAACACGTTTTCTTGTTACTCCATTATGCACTTTCCAACTCTCCATGTCATTATTTTTTTAAAGGTAAGCCGATAAATTATTTGGCTGTATTCCATATTCTTTTGCGATATCACACTTCTCTAGTCACTTCAACCTTCTTGATTAAGGTTATTTATATTTTATTTTAGCACCGCGTCTTACTACCCATTTGGGTTAAACTCTTTAGTACTGATTACGCTAATGGGTTAGGAATTGGGCAGGTTGAATTTGGAGGAAGTAAACCTGCATTTGCGTGAAGGGAGAATGGAAAACCACCCCCCAGTTCCCCCGAACAAGATTTGAACCTCCATCTCCCTGTCCTCAGCAGACTAGCTCAACATGAAACTAGCGCGTTAGCTAACTACACCACTGAGGCAGGTTTGGTTAAGGTTAAACTTGTGTAGATACCATGCTTAGACATCGTAAAAACATGGCAATTTACGCTTGTCAGATGACAATGAGCGACTGTCACTGAGAGACAAAGGTGCCAGATTAGGACAAGCAACATAAAACTTACCCTTTCCATGCTGGGCGGCAGTGATGGCATTGTCACACAAAAGCAATTAAAGCAAAGCCAACACATACCTTATTCTAAGAAAACCGCTTGCAAAATTGGTGCGAAATTCCTCGCTTTCTCTTATACTATGAGTCAACTCTTAACTAAATATTCCTGGGAAACTTGGGTATAGTTGAGATTGTTAAGTTAGGTTTAAGTGAGTGTAAACTCGAAAAAATCAACAATATACTGTATAAACTTCGAATTGTCCAAATATTTCCTTCTAAAATTAGAATTAAATGTTATTTTTTACCAATGATTTAAATAAGAATTTCGTCGAGAATAATGGTGGGTTTGACTTATCAAATTATTCAAACTAACCAACTTTGAATTACTGATTACTACTACCTCCTGAGGAAGATGCTATAATAGCATCGAAATATCCAAGTGTTTGTAAATATGTGTGTTTTTACTTTTATTTGTGCTCTACCATTTTACTAATATTCTATAATTTTATTTATTACAAATTGTTTTTGCTCATTGCACTTTATTTCATATATACAACTTTGAATTAGCCAGATCCTACTGTATATCTATAGATTTTGAATTATCGGTGTAAAATATCTGCGTGATAAAAACCGACCATCCTTGGCCGATTGGGCCAATAAATCGAATCGGTTATCTGCATCGGCCCAGCCCTACTGTAAAGTAATGTAATCTAAGTGAAAGGAAAGCTCTTGCTTCAGACTGATGTTGGGCAGATGCCGATCAGATGACAATGGTACAATCACCATTATCAGTAAGTGGATGATTTGGTTCACTCATTCTTAAAAGTGTCCCACATATCAGGTAATGGTAACTCATTGAAATCCTTTGTTGTTAGTGTTCGTGGAACCCATTCTTCGTTGCTGTTTGGAAGCTTTATTTTTTATGTTGGTTAAAAAACACTTAAGTAGTTTCAGACTCATTTATTGACCAAAGTAGTAAGTTGGTTTTGGTCAAACAAACTGGAGTTTGGTTTGTTTTACATAGTATAATGAATGCAGAAGATTGACCTGCAATGTCAGTCCGGTGAACTATCATGTTCGACTAACAAAATAAAAGTTAAACATGATTATAACTGTGGTCCCACCCGCGTGGAAGCCAGAGCAAGATTGCATAACCTCATACTCTACATCAGTGTTAAGCTCGTGTTCTAGAAGCTACTGCCGACTCATCACTGTTAATCTCTTTGGTAGACAGTCTTCTTCTTTGTTATTTAGCAAACTTGTTGGCTGGGATGGGGTTGTTTTTCCACTTGTAGAGAGACAGGAAGGGAGGCACGACTTATTGTGCCTATCAACAGTGATTTGTTGGGTTCAGCAAGTGAAAGAGCTTGAAAGATTTAGAGAAGGACATATATATTCTTCTATCTTTTGGGGTGCTGAAATGGGAGGAAGGGGAGAAAGGAAATAGCTTGCCAAGGTCAACCATTTATGAGGGTTCAGCGTGTCTGTTGTTGATGAGCCAGACAGGGAGAAGATTATTAAGGGGTGTCAAATCTAGAGAGAACATTTAAGAAAAGTAACTTTTAAACCTAGATAATATTTTGCAATTTCATACTTAGAGCAAATTGAAGAGGTGCCAAACATTATGTTTTGTAGTATTTTTACTCTATGCAAATAATTACATATAAAACACCATTTTCAAAAGAAATTAACTAATAAAAATAATTTTCATCAAAAATGTAATCAAATTAACTATATTATTTGATATTAGTTCAATTTTTTTATCTGATTTTATTGTTTTTATTATCTTTAGCAATGTTTTTTTAGCACTGGGTCTTATTACCCGCTCCAGTTATATACCTATGTACTAACTACTCTAGTGTTAGGAATGAAGAAGATTGAATTTAGAGGTGTACCTGCATTTGCATGGATAGAGTGGGAAACCATTCAGGAAAAACCACCCTTAATACACCCGGCCAAATTCAAACTAAATATTCCCGTCATCGGTAGTTTAATCTATTGCGAGAGTGATGCCTTTGACTATGCAGCCACCAAAGTGGGGTTTAATAATATTATAGCTTTAACAAGTATTACCATATTAGTTTGGAAATCAATATATTTTAAATCTAAGATTATTCTAAAGGATAATTTTAAAATTTCCCGTTCCCATCCCAAATCTAGATATTTTGACTAATAATTTCTCATCCCATTCTGAAATAAAAAAGTAATTCCCGTCCATCCCTAGTTTTTTTGTTTCCTCTTTTAGCAAGTTGCATTGCACATTTCACAATCACTCCTGATGAGTTCTGATAGAATGAAACCTAGGTCGGGGGATTGGGCGGTAATGATCAATTTTCTTCATGAGGCATAGTCCAGTGGCGGCAATGTAAAGTGTGAACTGTGTTCTTCCTTTCATCATAAAAGCCATATTTTGTTAGTTCCTTTCATATGTTTCTATCCACCTTTCATGTACCTTTTTCCAAATATAATAAACATAACTATGAGAAAAGGAGTCAAACTAAGAGCTTTAAAATGTGGTAGTACCAATGATAAGGTTAATTATACTTATATTATACAAACAAATTCTGTAAGAACCAGGAATCGATCCCGGGACATTTAGATCTGAAGTCAGGAATTCTAACATACATCCATCTTACACAATTGCACAGTATTTTAGTGAAATCAAATTTGACTCGTCTTAACAGCCCATGAGAAGTGGTTTAGTAGTCTTTACTATCGATTGAGTCGCAGAAAAAGAGCGTGTCTACATTCTTTAGAGCTGGCAGGGAAATATTTATCATAAAAGTCTTGTACAAACTCTTCCACCTTGAACCCAAATTTCTGATACAAGATGATGGCGGGGTTTGTGGCCGACACGTGGAGAGTCACATCTCTCCCCATGCATGTCTGTAAACACACAATCATCTAGGTTTAAATCACAATTAGTAGTCGACCATATATTTTATGTTGCCTAACCATACAAATTTAGGTATTAAATATTATTTCATGGTGTTTAGCAACCTAGGAACCAAGGAAATGTCAAGGGGAAGGGCCATTTTTTCAAACAAATTTTTGGAATTTGTTTATATATTTACAAAATAAATATGCAACTTTTATTAAAATAGTCAAAATAACATTTTTCTTACAGTTAATACATACAAATTAGTGGTCTTTGAGTTGAAGTTATTTAATTTGAGTCTTATCTCAACCAGGATTTTCATAAAGCTTTCACTTATCGAGTTGATCTTGAGCTTGGGTTGAAAAGATATATATAATTTTAAAACTTAATTATGTCAATAAAAAACAAATATGTTTTAAACTTATTTTGAAATAGTTTAAAAAAATTAAGCCATGGTAAATTATAAAATTAGCTTTTAAATATACTGTAAAAGTCGCAGAAATATTAATTTTGATACAATTCAACATTGTTTGGAGTACTGCTGTTCACTCAGTGCTGACCTCCTACCAAAGAGAGAAGTTAGCATTTATGTTGTAAGATGTATATAGTACTTATTTGTGTTCTACAATAACCCTTTTCAAGAAGCTAGAAATTGGGAGCCCATAAATCTGCAGAGCTTGGTTAACTATTCTAGTTAGGCTTACTCGAAAATCTGAATACTTGCAGATCCCTACCTTGAATCTCTAATTACACTTGTCTGTATTGAACATACAAATTCTCAAAGTCAACATAGGATTTTTGTTTCACTTTTCCACCCGCCTACCACATGTTTTTAGCAAAAGTTGAGGCATAGTTGAAGGGGTGGCGGGAAAAACGTTGTATGTCACTTTTTCCAACTTTACAGGAAAACAAAAAACTAATTTTGATCATTAC